>KZ302108.1:5402-52981 GCA_002554575.1 Amanita thiersii Skay4041 | reverse complement strand
TACACCGCTCTAGAATGTAAGTGAAAGTCTTACTTAACTAGCTGCTGCGTGTTGCTGTTGTCGTCCTCTCGACACCTCACATCCATAACATGTGGATGGCCTGTCTTTGGATTAATATGGTAAGGATTCTGGCTTTTCTTGAACCATTTTAGGATGCATCCCACAGTAATCCAATGAATGTGGAATTCCCATGCAATGTCACTATGACTGTGACTGATCTGCTGGTACTGGACAATTCAGGCAACTTTTGTGGGGGAAGTGTAGACCATGGAGATGGGGAGGGGGCTCAGAGGTGATTTCTTGAGTATTCTGCTTGTACTGTACATCCCTACTGCCTATCACTTATAAAATGTTTGCCTCATGTCCAAAAGTATTGCACATGGTTTTTTACACAATCATGCCTCCTGTAATATAGATTCATCTTTATATCATAAAACTATGTATCAAATACATTAATTACATGTTAAGGAATGTTATGAGGCATGTATTGAAGCAACAGCATGCAGCATTAGGTATAATGACACAGTCATTGTGTTTCAACAGTGGCTGTGCATTATATTTGGACACCACTGTATGTCACAGCATACAGGAGCAAACTGAAGCTGGCATGTGAGCTGTGCTCCTTTTTGTGATGCTGATCTTGTGTCTTCTTAACACAGAACTATTCACACTTCCCAACAATTTGAGGTCTAAAATAGTGGCATATTAACATGAAGATTTTGTTATTAATCACCAATGCCCAATCCTGAGAGGCACAAGAGCAGCACTGTCACCACATCTCTGAAAAAAGAGACTGTACAAATCAAAGACACAGTGAAGCAGCATGAGCAAGCCAGACTCCACTCACTTAGGTACTGTGTCACTCAAATATTCCATGTGCAACAATTAACCCAAAAAAGTGAATTGTACTACTAAGATGGTGGCCAATTCCATCAAACTCTAGATTCTACCATGATAAGCAACTTGGGGGTAGAGGTCTTTCAAGAATCTGTTGAATGTGCCACCTCAGTCGCGTGGCTCCATATTTAATAAAACGACATATTCAGTTACTCCGCCCTTGCCCTTCAGCAGTCTGGACCAGGTACACCATGCGCATCATGGAACATAACTGTCAGGATTGCCTATAAAAGATATTTACGGGCGGAGTATAAATCGAGAGAAACTAGCCTTGTATGGGGCCTATAAGAATATCCTCTCTTGCTGTGGCTTTGGCTGTGCAAAGTGGGGCTAAGTTGCTGTCACGAACTGTACTGCTTGACTTACAGTCTGAACGACTACCACCATTTTATAAGAAATTCACGCTAAGAATAAGCAGCAGATATGTGGATAACGGTGACTGGGAAGGATTCTACGTATGTATCGCCATTCACATTTATAGTGAACACTAATAATGCACTCGTAGTGTCACTGTTCCAGCCGACATGGATACGATTTTGCTCTCTATGGAGTCCGATTGTCGTGGAAAATCTTTGAACTGCTCGAGAAATGTAAGGATGGTCGTATAGCGTTGGTCAGTCACTAATGATATTTGCTTGTAGGATGCAAAGATGCCAACCTATGACAAGCACATAACTGTGGATGTACTGAATGCAAGGGGCAATGTACTTTCAACTGGCCCAAAGGGTGGTCCACGTGGGGGTGCAAATAGGCCAATCAAGCGAGCATATTGAGGGGCAGATGATCTAGTGAAAGGCGGTGGAGACTGTAGGGTAGTATCATACAGAGCTGCTCTCGTTCTTGTGGTTTGGTTTACACGCTCGTCCTATCTAACAAGCTCTCACAATTGCTTTCCAAAGAATCGATATTTTCAATGGAGATTGCGAGCTTGGTACTGGAATAGACACAGGAACGAATTGCAGAATACATTCCAACTGGGTCCAGACCTACAGCAGTCCAATCTGAGCCAAACTTTCTGAGTCGTGCTCCTGTTCCAGGTTCAGCGGAAACTGACAAAGCCACCGGCCACTACTGGATCTCGACAAATATCGCCCCTTCTCTTCTTTGCTACAACACATCCACTATCAGCTTTGAGCACTTCAAACCAAGAATACTTTGTCAAGTTCCGCATTCGATGAATATGACATCTTACACAGATGAGTCATGATCTGCACCCTTGGTTGCATTTAGGACTAGGGCTGAAGTTACCAAGCATGTCTTCCCATTCAGTAGGTGGCGGGAGAAGCGGCAGAACAAACAACAAGTGTGCCCAACGAAGGGCCAAAAGCCTGAGGGAGTACAAGCAGACCTTCTGGCACGAAGGAGGGGGGATAAAGGTAATCGTGTCCTATGAGTTCGACATTGAAATAAAGTAATTTTCCATAATTGTGGTTGGTATTGAGACTTTGGATATTGTATTGAGTTTTGCTAGCATTGTTCAACTGGTCTGAGGGGGTTTGTTTTGACCTGTTTGCTTCTACTGTTGAGTCGAGATATTAACAAATAAAGACCATCACACTACCCCGACATCACATTCACCTTCTCTGATTGAAGGAACGCGTAGAACACACGTACGACCAACTCTTAGGACCTGATGCATGTCTCTCTCATGGTCCCACCGCAAGACACGATTGGCAGAGCTACTCAGAAGTCAAGGAGACGAGGATGCCGATGGTCTGGCACTAGACCGTCTTCTACATGGGCAAAACGTTATCGGAAAGACATGTGAGCTTCATAAACCGTGTCACTACATCCGATATTAAATCAACGGGTGTGATAGCTCGGACTACCGAGATCGACTCATTGCGATTCCAGGATAAAGATTTGAATCTTGTTGGTACTCTTGACTATGGCCAGTTTGGCGTGGTGGGCTATCTTATTCCCTTTTTCGCTTCCCTATCTGTTGCATCTTACTGATTTATTATCTCAGATTGACGTCGTCACTTGTCGCCTGGACAACCGCGTCTATGTGCGCAAATCGATTGAGAAGCGCTTCGCACTGAGAACACGGGATGTACGTCGATTCTTCTTGCTCCATGTGCGATCACCGTTGAGATTCTTTATAGCAATGTTTTCCGCTCTTCGAACGAAACATCCTGCTGCAGGCGCGTAGGACCAATGCTGAATGGGCGCCCCATCTTCTCTGTGCATTCCAAACACCAACACACTTGAAGATTATCATGGATTACGCAGAAGGTGGCACACTCTGGGACGTTCTCGAATCCAGTCCGCACGATGGGAGAATCCCTGAGAAAGATCTTCTATGGTGGACTCCTCAGATTGTTAGTTCTATTCATTGGTGCCATTCACAAGGATTTGTACATCGGTAAAGTAATACTATTATTGCGGTAACTCCTTATGGGAACTCATGCATTTTATAAGGGATATTAAACCACATAACTTTGTTCTTACTCCAGATGCACACGTCCTTCTTATCGATTTTGGTTCCGCTGCTCCATTACTTTCACCAGCTCCTGATGGCTCACGGAAACTTCCCAAACGATATTGTCTTGTACCTTGTGGCACGTGTGATTACATCTCCCCCGAGATATTGAACGCGCATGAGGAAGCTTTGGTTGCTTTGGAAATGGATGATGAAGATGACACTAATGCTCCTGGTTCTACCTCAAAACGTCGGGCAGCAGAAGCGACCGAGGGTTACGGTTTAGAAACCGACTGGTGGAGCCTTGGTGCCATGTTATATGAGCTTGCATATGGTGTTGCACCTTTCTTCGCTAGCGACATTCGGCAGACTTATCTGAGGATCATCAACCATGAAGTAAGTGTCTATGACTTTGCTCTTTCATCGCCGTCTGAAACATCGCAAAAACGATAGAAAAGCTTGCAATTTGATAAGTTCAAATTATCGACGGAATATCAAGATTTCCTGACCCGGTAACATTCTTTTTCGGATACGTTTGCGATGTTATTCATATTCCGCTAGCCTCTTGGTCCATGCTGAAGCTCGGCTGGGAAGGCGAACGGTGACGGAGATTACTGGACACCCCGTGTTTAGAGGGGTTGACTGGCCCAACCTGAAATCGCGTGAGTAATCCGCCATCTTTTTATATTAAATTAATTATTTGTTGCAGGGAAGGCTCCGCTAGACCTTCATCTACCGCAATTTGAATATGCAGAACCCCCTGCGAATGTCCAACCAAATGAATCAGCTGCCCTATCAGATGAATCACTCTCAAATGGATTTTCATTTTCTGCCTTTTTTCAATCATCATCATCTGGTTCAGCCTATGCTTCACCGGGCATATCCTCGATCAAGCGAAAAATCTCTCCTGCTAGGTCCTCCTTCGACTGCGAATCATTTTTTATCGGTTTTTCATGGGGACCACCCCTCCATGCCTTTACAGATACAACAGCCCCAAGAACACGAAACCAAGGCGCTGTGTCTAATGCCAACACTTCGATGCCGATTCGAATGACATCTACGCAGGTTAATCAATCTATTTTATCTCGTGTTGGAACTGTTCAAAGCACTCCCCTCCCAACTGCTCATCGTTTCTCTACTCCTACTCGATTTTCCAGCTTGACACCATATGGCACCCTACCACGTCCCAGTACAGTCAGGCGGTCTGCACCTCGCCGAACTATGTCCGATCGCGAAGCTATGAAGCAGCTCGTCGATTGTGTAGGGATGAGCGCTCGCAAAAAGGTGCTCGAGAGTGGACGGAAACCTCGGTTGCTGACCTCATTTAGTCGTAGTACCTCGTTATCTCGAAAAGAGCTGCGTTTCGTGTCTTCTCCAATCCCCTTGCCAAATTATTTTTCCTCCTCTGCGGGTGAAGATGTAGACCATGATTCTGAAATGAGAGGCCCAGCAGGTCTCAGCGTTAGCATACCGAATACAGACCCACATGCGATCTTCTCTGGTACTGAGGACACCGAATCAGAGGGTCCCCCAAGTCCCAGTCCGCGCCCTGGTTCTTCCATGTCGAGGAGGAGCGCTACGCCAACTGTATCTTCCATAATGTCGCACAGAATGGGAATTAATTCATTGTCTGCAAGCGGTGGAAGTACGATGCTGCTTCACCCTCTGCTTTCTGCGAGGTCTGGATTAGGGCTCTATAACAATTTGCGGCGAGATACTAGCACCGTTGATGGTGTTGGTGTTGACGCTATTGATAACAGCTCATTACGCCGGTCCCTTGACCAGCCGGGGACACTTCACAATCCGGACGAAGAGATTGGTCTCATGCATGCAGAAAATCAGGCAGAAAGAAGAGGCGACATATATCCAAATGCAGAAGCTGGCCCAAGTCGGCGAAGAGCCATGACAGTATCTTCATCCGCTCCCTCTGTCTTTGATGAGCTGGAAGAAAGGCATGCTATTATTATGAAGGATATTAGGGATTTAGAACAACGACTATCTCTGCTTCTCAGGATGGTGTGATAGTACCATTCGTTTGTAGGACCAGAAAAGATCTTTATTTTGTTCAATAAACTTTGGTCGATATAAAGGGAGAAGATAAGACAACGCATAGATGAAGAAGGATGCCAAGCTACGTGTATATAATTTGGCCTATCTGTTTCCGCCGAAACCTAGAAACCCTGGCTGCCTAGGGGGGATTTCTTCATCTTGGCTACTGCTACTGCGGGAGGAAGCGACCTGCGACATCGGACTCGGAGCGGGGTTGTTATTGCTTTGTGTGCTTGCAGTCGACTGCCTGCTGAGAGACGGGGCTATATAGTGTGTATTTGGCTGCTGGTAGGGGCTCATCACTGTTATAATTCGTAACTATCAGTGAGGGATCCTGATATAGCGCTGGAAGGAAAGGTCTGCTTACATGCGGGAGTGTTACCATATGCCGAATTAATGGATGAGGAATGGGTCAAGGAGGCGGGAGAGTTGCTGTGAAAACCTTGGGTTTGTTGAAACGGCGGGTTAGGCTGAGGAGAATTGTATTGTTGCGGTTGAGGGATGCTCATGGTGGATGCATGATCCTGTTGACCAAATTGAGAGGGATAACCTTGCTGAGGTTGTTGAAAATTGTGTTGTCGTCGCTGCTGTTGTTGTTGTTGGGAGCCCTGTTGTTGGGGTTGTTGGAAATTTTGTCGAGGCTGTTGGAAATCGCGTTGTTGATAACCTTGTTGATGCTGTTGGAAAGTGTGTTGTTGCGGTTGTTGGAAGTTGGGAAGGTGTTGTTGATTTTGATTCCAGTCTTGTTGAGGCGACTGCACCTGGCTATTGTAGTTCGGTTGTGCGCCGTATTGGCCTTGGTTTGACCCATTGAAGTTATGTGATTGACCGGAGGAAGATTGCGACTGATGTTGGGGATATTGATTCGACATTTGATGATTGAATGGGGTTCCGCCTTGAGAAGGACTTGGGGTGTAAGGCTGCTGAAATCCAGCTATCGGTGAAATCGTAAATTCAAAGAAAATCACATTCGAACAGAGAACGATCTTTGTATGACTTACGGTTGAAATCTCCCGAATTTAAATAAACGTTATGAGATTTATGTGTATTGTTGCTGTTCGTATTGTGCGAGTTGGAGTTCTGGTCGTGAGTTACGGTTTTAGTGTTGTATACATTCCCATTCACTTCTTGGAACTCTGCCTGCTGGATGGTGACCCCTGATGCACCTTGGAATATACGCATGGTTGGATTTCAGGATAGCGGGGTAGACGTGAGGTCAAAGAGGAAGCGGTCTCAACAGCAGATTAGGTTATCGGTGTTAGTTCGTACCTCAGGCTGCAGATGGAAGCTCTGCTATATATATGAAAGGTTCTCAAGGCGGCTGTGTCCCTGACTTTACTATCAATGGCATCGCGAAGGCCGCGTGTACAGCACTCCTTGCTCTGCGTCTGAATAGTCTCCATCCAAAGTCCCGTACCGCCCGCGGCCCCCACAGCGCTTCGTGGGCGTCTTAGAGAAAGTGAAAGCCGAAAGTGGTGATTTCCGCCACGCCCGAAATTTACATTTGTATGATGATTATCAGACTCATTATAACCAATAATAGCCCGACTATATCATGCAGTGAAAGCGCTTTCCGTACGGAAAATTCGGGAGAAGGGACATGCCCAGGGAACTGTGGAAGCCTTGCGCGGGGCCGATGACTACATCTTCATCCACTCACTTTGCACTGGACGAGATATATCATGACGCTATGATTATGGCGAAAATCAGGGTTATATTCTTTGTCAAACCAGGGATCATTTCGTTCAAGTAACTTTCGAGTTGATCGGCATAGAGGAAGAAGATAAGAACTACATAAAAACAAAAGTCGTAAAACTAAATGCATACAACTACAGCACACCTGTCTGCTTTCCTACAACCAAGCTGCTGAAGGGAGGTTTTCACCTTCGTTGCTGCTGCTCTGGGAAAATTACATCGGCCGACATCCGAT
Source organism: Amanita thiersii Skay4041 (assembly GCA_002554575.1). Taxonomy (NCBI): domain Eukaryota; kingdom Fungi; phylum Basidiomycota; class Agaricomycetes; order Agaricales; family Amanitaceae; genus Amanita; species Amanita thiersii. The sequence goes on along the minus strand of KZ302108.1, from coordinate 45,683 downwards.
TTGGAGGAGAGGGGTTATGATTCTGCGTGCTTGCATTCGAGTACCCGTAGAGGAAAGGAATCCTATTGGAAACATTGGAGATATTTTGTTGTGGGTAGGAGTCTGTCACTATTCAATTTCGAAACAAAGTCAGGAAGGGATCCCGAGGCAGTACTGAATGGCAATGCCTACTCACTTGCAGGGGTGTTACCATATGCTGAATATTTCGGGCGAGTGGAAGAGTTGCCGTAAGAACCTTGAGTTTGTTGAAAGTACACGTGAGCTAGCGAAAGTTTTGAATTAGTATGGGTGACTATTACCAGTGCTGGACCCCTCGTGACCCTGTTGACCAAACTGAGAATGGTGATATGTTTGTTGTTGGAAGTCGGTGTCGTGTTGCGGATTTTGGCTCCGACCTTGTTGGGATGGCGGCATTTGGTTATGGTTATTGAAGTTTGGGGATACACTTTGACCTTGGTAGGTTAGTTGTTGGCTTTGGTTGTTGGAGTTATTCGGTGATCCATAATGACGAGGGATAGACTGTGATTGAGGTTGGGGGTACTGTTGCTGATTGAACAGAGCACTATCCGGAGGCCCTGGGGTACTCCACGGACGGTGTGAAGGACAATCTTCCTGGTATCCAGCTATCGGTAAAATCGTCATGATACTTGAACGGAGGGCTTAGAATGGTATTGATATAACACACAATTATTATTCCTCGAGTTCGACTGACTGTTATGAGATCCAGACGTGCTGCTGCTGTTATGAGACCCAGACGTGTTGTTGCTGTTCGTATTATGAGAGTTTTTGTTCTTATTGATTGTCATGTCTCGACTGTTATATAGATTCCCATGTATTTCTTGCATCTTTATCCCCCCTTGAATATTGACTCCTGATGCATTTTCAAGGAACGGCATTGTTCAACTAAGGGATGATGGGATAGGTGAGCGGCGATCTGGAGAGATGATAAGCTGTGGTTGTTAGAAGGGATACCCACCTATATATGTGCATATAGGGACTCCAAGGCGGCTGTGCCGTTAATGATATCTATAGCATCGTGGAGACCTCGTGTATAGATCTAGAGTTCTGAAAGGTTTCCATCCAAACACTCTCGTACTGCTCTTCGTAGCGTTTCTTTTGGATGATGGCGTCTAAAAGAAGCTCAGGGTATCTATTTCCGTCACGTCAGGAATCATGTGATGATTATCAGACCTATGTTAGTTTTGCCATGATAACTAAAGGCTTGCTATACCTTGACGAGTAATCCAGTAGGGAGGGGGATTCATGTATAGGCAACTGGGGGGGGGGCAATTGTTAAATGAGCCCCAAGTAGACGGAGATCATGGCCTAGCCTTCATCTGCTTATTCGGGATGGTGTGATAGGTTCATTCTCTTTGTAAAACCAGAAAAGACCTTCATTTTGTTCAAAAACTTTCAAGGGTGATCAACAGAGGAAGATGATAAGGAACGCATAGGAAGAAGTTAAAGAAGACTACGTGTATATATAGCTAGTAAGGCACACCTATCTATCCTCTCCAAAACCTCGCTGCCTAGAAGGGATTTCTTCTATACCTTCACTGCTGTCACTTTGCCGGGCAGCTCTTGGGGCCGGTTGATCGTTCTGTGCGTTTGTACTCGACTGCCTGCTGAGGGGTTGGGCTATATTTGGCTGCTGGTACGGGCCTGTCACCATTATTCCAATTCAGTAGAGTGTTCGTGAGAAACCCTGAGACTGCGCTGGATGACAATGTCTACTCACTTCCAATATTGTAATCGTACGCTGGATTGATGGATGAGGACCTAGAATAAGCAGAGGGGGTGGGAGAGCTGCCGTGAAAACCTTGCGGTTGTTGAAAGCGCGCGTCAGGTGGCGGCGAGTTGTACTGCGGTTGAGAGTGGCCAACATTGTACACAGGACCCTGTTGACCGAGCTGGGGGGGATAACCACTGTGCTCAGGTGACTGCATCTGATCATTGTAGTTTCGTTGCCGGTTATATTGGCCGGCTGGTTCTTGGTTTGACCGATTGAAGTTAGGTTGATATTGACGTTGATCGGAGACAGGTTGTTGTTGATGTTGGGACCCTTGGGAATATGGGTTCGGCATTTGATGAGGGAACGGAGCCCCGCCATACGGAGGATTTTGTGTGTTCCCTTGATCGGCTGGGGGACTTAAGTGGTAATGAAATTGCTGATGTCCAGCTATCGGTGAATGTCACTTATACAGAAAGAACATAGGCAATTTTCAACATGACTTACCATTATTATTTCCTGAAAAGTCGAACTGAACTCCATAATTATTATTGGTCACTGAGCCAGAAGTCTGGTTGTCGTGTGCTGTCATAGTTTCACTATTATATACGTCCCCGTTCACTTCGTTGAAGCTTGCCACCCCGATTTTGACTCTACTTGCCCCTTGGAGAATATGCATGGATAGCGGGGTAAGCGGGAGGGGTAACAAGAGCAGATGAGGTTAACGATGGAGCTGCAGATAAATATATATAAAAGACTTTCAAGGTGTGTGTGTCCTTTGTTCTATCAATGGCATCCTAAGGGCCTGAAGCACATCGCTCACAGCGACTAAAATTTTTTCATCAGTGGCACATGTCACTTTTCACGGTACTTCATTTGAGTGATGGGCATTAAAAAGAAGCTGGCATATTAGTCCACACCAGAGAAGCCCATCATGTGATGCCTTTATCAGGAGTTCCGTTATACGAAAATACTTGATGTTGCACTGTACATGCGTCTTATAGGTGCCGAGTGCGGCTGGGTCCGAGGTCAACGGAGTGCAATACTTTCTCCCTTTTTTGAAGATGTTGATGAAATACATGCCTGCCGAGTCCACTGATGGCGCTTGTTGGGGTGTTTGCCTCCCAATACCTCAAGGGCGTCCATCTGATCACATCAGTCATACAGAAAGAATTATTGGAGTAAATACCAGGGTATATTACCCTTGTGAGGTGCACCTTCCACGTATCTAAGACATGACATAAGGCAGTCACTTCAAAGGCAAATGATTCTGTGATTGAGAATATGGTATTTCCTGACATGGCGCCGCGACTCTTGTCATGAGTACTGTACAGGAATGCAAGAGAATTACTCAGAGGCCACGCATGGGTCTAGACCCTACGCATCCAGACTTACGCCCGTAGAGACATGCCGCCATTGATCCAAAACCTCCAATGTCTTTCCACACTTATTGCGCACGTCTGCCTCAGCATCTTCCCCAAGAACTAGAAGACCTGGCCACGATAAGTCCTTTGCAACGCCTTCAGACCTTACGATGTCAACAATAACTTCCATAGCCTTGTCAGGATCGCCCTTTTCATTGCCTGGTACAGAGGCGAAGCGTTTCGCTGATGTATCGCGAATTTCGTCGTAGTCTGGGATTGAACGCTGATCATAAAAACCATTACAGTAGATACCTTCTGTGCGGAAGGAACCAGGGGCAACATGCAAGACACGGACACCAAAAGGGGCCAGTTCGACTGTTAGTGTTTCGGCAAGAGCTGCAGAAAAAAAGGGGAATCAGATGGCGCTCGTCAGGGTAGTGTAATGCAGCGTACCATGTACCGCAGCTTTGGACGCCGCGTATGCACCTGTATTTTCAAGGTCAGCTCGCGTGGAGACGAAGATTATCTCCGAAACGTACCAATTCCCTAGACCACAGATAGTGCGTGGTTGAAGTATGCTATAAGCATAAACGAGGAATACACTCACCACAAGGTTGGTCTTCCAAGCAGACCGACTTCCAATAAAGATCAAAGTGGAACTTTTTTGTGACCTTAGGTAAGGCAGAGCAGCGACTGTCACATCCATTAATCCAAAAAGGTTTATCTCCATTTGTTTTCGGAGCAATTCAGTTCTGAAAGTAACAATGTCAAGCGTTTGCAAACTGCAATTCATAAAGCTTACCCTGCCTCTTCCACAAGACTCGGATAACCACTGCCTATCTAAAAGTCTTATATTGCATCAACATAAGAGTAAATTTTAACGCACCGGCATTATTCACAAGAACGTCGATATGGCCCCAGAACTCGACAGCTTGGCGCATTTTGGTTTTGATCGATTCCGCTCCCTCTGTTACGTCTAGTTGTATTGTTCGGAGATTTTTGCGCATAGATTCTGGGCATTTTTCCATGACATTGGCAAGTTTTTCAGCGGAACGGGCAGTTGCGACTACTCGATCACCGCGTGCAAGAGCAGAGAAGACAAGACGACGACCAAAGCCGGATGAGGTGCCTGATTGGGTTTGAGTCGCTCATAGCTTTCCGAAAGCAAAAACTCTCACCGGTGATGACCCAGACTCTTGATCGGGTATCTGCAGCTTCTGGGGCCATCTGAGTCTTTTATTAAACTCTACACTGATAAGATTTAGGGATGAATATGAATAACAGGCAAGAATACCTTTAAAATAAAGAATAGAATGATCGAAGTGAAGAGAACTGGACAAAAATGATGCTGAATACCAAAGTTTGCGAGACGGCGGAATAGTTGAGAGTGCGCACCTGGGATTTGGTACGCCAAGAGAGTAGTACTTGGTCAGTTGGTATTGTTTTGTGTTCCACGAGTTAAATAATCGAAGTCCGGTCCGAGTCTGAGCAGGATATCCGAATGACTTGTATCAGAAACAGTTAGAAAGCCAATAGCACCGACTCACGTGAACGGACCTTGAATGACGACAAAACGTGATGTCAAATGTGCCGGCCGGCAACACTGAAATTCAAATTTCGTGGCTCCCACTCCTAAATCCCAGCGCTAACACTACAACACTTTCACTACATGTGATGGTTGCGCGCTCGAGTTGTGATTGGTAAGACGAGAAAAATGATGACGTGTGTATTTAAGAGACCCTCCATTTAGTGTCAAATTGAAAGCAACAGCGCTTGAAGCTTGACGTCCTATTGTTGTTGTTAAAGCGCCCGAATAGTGAACCACAACGAAGCACATGGAGGGTACTACCCCCAGCAGGGGCTTGCATACACCTACAGAGTTTTGAGGTTTGCTTGCTGAGAGGGGCATATATCAAAGTGCATGGGGATCTTTTCAATCTAGCGGCAAGGGAGGTTGAGTATATGCTGCATCGTCTGCAGCAAAGGGGACTCGTGAAAGTTCCACCGCAGAATTAGAGCTTTGTGCTTATTTGTTCATTTACGTATCACCTCAAGCCGCCATCCTCGCTTTCACCCGCACATCAACCATTAGCATTCAGGGCACAACCATCCACCACGTACCAAGCCCCACGTAGCTCAAACTTTCTGGATTATAACCATTGTATCATGCTCATAGCCTTGGTTGCTCAAGCTTTGAAGCTTCTTGGCTTGTAGGTGGAAGGGACGCCGATTGGAACAGTTAACAAGCGCATATATGCATGTCTTTCCTCTGGCCTTATGGCTGGAAGTCATTTTCCGTTGAATCGTGGCTGCGGACAAAGTCTATTCTGTTATTAATGCGCTCAGACGTAGGGTTGAAGAGAACTGGCTACAATCAAGGTTCCTGACCCACTTTGGATTTCAGGCTCTAGCCTTTCGGGAGATTCTGCGCTGGCACTCCAAGTCTCAGTTCCGCACATGCATTGAGAACGTGTATGCTGCGCATACATGGTATGAAACTGCTTACAGCATTCTCAGGTCTTGCCTTTTCTTGCTCGGTATTGGGATATCTGGGCAAGTCCTCGCACCTTTTCTTTTTACTCTCCTCAATTTATGCAAAGGCAAGATTGCAGTTAATGGTGAACCCTCCGGGCAGAACACATTGCATTCCTGTGTGGATGTCCTAATGAAATGGTGCATATACCCTGTACAGTCCAGCCAGACGCTCTGCACCCAATCACAGGCTTCATTTTAATTACCCCTGCTGGGCCTACTGCTAGTCTCGTACGTATACCGCGCGGCAGCAACGTGCAATCGGTAGCCTTAACGTGAATCTTCAAAGCCAGCAAGTCGTCAGCGGCCATGTATAAGAGAGTCATGAAGCAGCCTTAGTTATTCACTGACATCTTCGACCATGTTGTCCACTTTCCTCCTGGGACTCGCCTTCCCCGCCTTATTTGCACTCTCTGGGGTGAAAGCCCACGATGTCTGCTTTTCTTCATACCATCGCACAGGAACCACGTCCGCTACCCATGTTAATGGTGATGGGAAGACTCTTACTGCAGCGGTGGAGAACCAGACGCCTTTCTTCGTTCCATGTGGCACAGATTGGGCGATGTACCGGGAAACCATGACAGTCATCATTCCTGAATGTAACGAGACTCAAGTACGGGACGAGCCTCGATTTACATCTGGGGAAATTACTCCAACACCCACATGCCTGTTTCCATCTACTACTCGCATTGTTTCTCCCTCTTTCGTGACAATTATCAATCCAGGTAGCACCACAGTTCTGCCTGTCCCTCCCACTAGCACGAGGTCGCAACCAAGTATCCATACAAACCCATCCTTCTGGGTCGCCCAGCCTGCTCCTACGACGACCTTTGTCACTGCAACAGTCACGGTCACGGAAAAGCACCAGCCGCATACATTGACTCACACTTCCACTGTTACCAAGACACTTTCCCCGGTCACTTTGACGACTACCTTACTTCGTGAGAGTTGCACAGCTACAGCAACTCTCATCCACGAGGTTTGTGAGTCTACCAAGACAGCGGTTGTTACAAATACCGTCGTAGACTCAATGTGTGAGCCGAAGACGCGCTTGGTGACTGCGACGATGCGTGATGTCGAGACAGTTACCCTCCAGGAGAAGCCTGTAACAGTCGCCTTGTCGACTGTTACGATCAGTGTTCCTGGACCTTGCGAGACGTGGGGATACGATTGAGGAGTTGCCCTTCATCCAACGTGACCTGATGAACTGACTTCCATTTTTCATATTCCCTTTATCTGCTTTACTTCTTGTTGGACTTATGGAACATTTTGTGCTTGTATTTAATTTTGACCCTCTTATTTTTTGGTGTAGTTTGTGTGAGCTGAATGGGATGAGGTTTGGTTTGGTGATGAACTTTCCGTTTAGAAACGACGCAATATTTAATTCAAGTTGCAGTGTTCTTCCCTATCGATCCCCGGCTCAAGTCTAACCAACATGATTTTGACAAGCAAGCAATGCTGTTTTCATTGTCACAATCCATAAGTAGCGGGATAGGTATACACAAAAGAGGTGAGTTAATACACGATCGCAGATAAAAAAGGGAGCCCATAAGTGAATGAAGAGAACCATATGTACCCACTGAACACTATAATAGAGTTATTTTTCGTTCAGGTACCTTCCTTCGGCCTGGGGTTTGCACTTCTGTACAAGTCATATTTATCCTGAATTCTGCTCTCTCTGGCTTAGAACGAACCTACATCAGCTACAGCTGACAAAGAGCTCCTGAATTCATTTTTCAATTCCGGTTGATCATATTAGTTTCCATTTATAAAACTTTTGAAATCACTTCTGAACTCTATTAATGATTAGTAGCCTTTGCATTACCCGCGTTTTGGAATAGCTGAGTTTGTATGATGTATAATATATACATGTTGGGAGCACTGTAGATGACGTAAACTGTCTCTCTGGGACCTTTCGTGGAACCGCTATCTGAAAGCATACGCGTGCTATCTGAGATGAACTTCCCAATAGTCGGAGTTCACAGCACTGGTCGAGAGGCCAGTGAACCGATTCCTATCCCTTAAGAAATCGACCCGCTTCACACCCTTGTTTCTTTCTTTGTCCTGCTCGGAGGGATCCCCAATATTCGCACATCTGGAAATGAACGCCCAATTAATACGCTCCCTCACAACAGAGCCGAGCGCGTCGTATTCAGCCAGCGTTATGGGCCGCTGCAACTCGTGATAGATGGTGTCAAGTACATCAGAAACATTGATATACCGCTCGGACGATGATGTAGAAATCTCTATGAGCCACGGAAGCAATTTGGAAGAAAGGGCCATGTAGAAAACAGGGGGTTCCGTTGCGGGACTTTGCAGCTCCAGTTGGTACGGAGTGGGAATATCTGGAGGCATGGTGACATCATACTGAAGAGATGACTGATAGGGAAAGTAGGAAAGCAGTGGATGGATGTGAATGGATGATGATTGCGAGGTTGACTGGGCTTGTCGGGCTTGGTGTTGTGATGGTGATGGCCAATATGGGGATGCAAAGACCAGTTCTGTCGCATGTTGAATACCACTTGTAGATGACGGAGAAACGTGATCATGAGGAAGAGAAGGAATAGTAGAAAGCTGGAAGGATCTCCTCGTAGGACTAGAAGTAATAATTAGTAAGTGATTCATATGCAACGAAAAAAGGTACACATTGAATTGCCAGCGGATGATCCTTCTTCACCCATTACTTGCCTTGGAATAGGTTAATCAGCCTGTGAATGCTGTGAATGGAGCAAAGCATCTCACCAGAAACTCCCAAAGGCAGCAATCACCCCACTGATGATCCCGATGACTTTAGACGCTCTAGAATCAAACAATGTACCTGCGATCACGGCAGTGATGCTGAACGCCAGGAAAATAGCTCCATAATGCAATCGGCGTTTCTTTGCTCGGTCTCGCCTCCGATACCAGGCTTGCAGGCGATAAAATGGAATCATGGTAGCTTTATTAAAGAGTCACCTGTTCACGTTCATATTCGTGTCTACAAGCGCTGAGGCTGTTCCAAGAGCACCGTGACTAACTGGTAGACCAGAAGGGGTGACACAGCCACTCGAACTTGAATAAACAACACTAAACGCGGCATATTCCGTAGTCAGTCCCTTTCTTGCACGACGGGCATGACCCAAATGTGACAGCAATAAAATGGCACTAAAATATTGATAAAAAGACATATTTTCCCAACAACATTTTAGCTGCAAGAAAATGTTATCAAAACTGGCACTCACCTGCCTAATATGGTAATATTAGGTAATTTTTGTCGACATTTTTGGACAGGTAAAATTGGGTGCTAAAACTTGTTTTTTTAATTGCACTTTGGGAGTATTTTACCTGTCACAACATGGGCCATTGCCTGTCATGTTGGGCAATCTCGGGATACGTTTTCATACGGATGGTATACAAGCAAGAACTAAACGGGGTATATGGAAGATGACGAATCTCCATGTTAAAATGAAGGTAAGAGAGACCTTGGCACGGGTAGATTCTTGTCAGTATACTAGAAGACTTAATGTAATTATAACCCAAGGTGAAAAGAAAGAATAAAACTCCAATAGGCGCATAATACCGTAACGTGACATAGGTTTTTCCTGCCTTCATCATAAGAGGACAGAGGGAAAGAATGAAGCGAGGGCTATCCGAAAACAGAAGAACTAGCCTCCTGCACTGCTGGTCCACATGCGGGTGATCGCACTATGGTTACTACTGTTTCGTTGTTAAGCACATGATGTTTCAACTAAGGGTGCTGTCAAACCAGCACTCTGACGCGCCGTTAGTTGTCGCGCATGTAATACAACGCGTGCAGTAAGTGAGGTATGAATAATTTGTGTCGGTCTAAAAAGAAAAGCAAGGTTAAAAGAAGCAAGGAGTAGATAGCAGAGCAAAACGCTAACCCCGCCGTTACGCGAAGATACTCTGGCTAGACAACATTGAAGTGAATGAAGCCAAGGAAGTAAAACATAACAAACTTACTGGTAATGATAATATAACAATCATACCCACCATAGACATAGCTAAAGTTCAGGATTTACCTGTTTATTTTTGCCATTACTGCAACAAAGTCTCAAGACTCACCCATCATACAAACGTAGTATATGATACCTATTAATAATCGTAAGCCATAAGCGAAGAGGGTTAGTCGCATAACTGGATATGCCTTAGTCTTATCCGCACCATCTTTGTAAATTAGGTTCACCAGCTTGGATTTGCCGCCGTAAGCAACTAATTTGGGATCACAGCCAGTCCTAAGGATGTGGCCAGCACAACAAAATCACACAACTCACATGCCCTATAAGCCTGGTATGCGAGTAGTATACACTGAACTACAAAAGGCATAAAATCAGTATCATGAACGAAAAGCAGCGGATAACCGGACACTCACAAGCATCATAAGCAGCCAGTACGAACCAGACGAGAACAAGCTTCCTATCCGCAGCAACAACGAAGCAGGTTGGCCCATTGGGAAAAGGCAATCCTGCGACTACAGGCAAGGGACAGCGACCAATGAGAGAATAGCACGATGGAACAGATATTGACACACATTTTATGGAATCCAACAGTAGACCCACGGTGATGAAGACGGATATCGTGATTCCAGAATAGATAACGAGAAGCATCACGCCCACTGTCCTGCTGCGTAAATAGATGGCCCATATTCGTAGAGTTAATACGGCTGTTTCACGAAGCCGATAAATAGGAGAAAACGAATGAAGAGAGTAATTTGCGTACCTTCTGCCGTGAAGATGGCGGTTAAAATGCCATCTGAAGAAGGTGTTATTGAACAACAACATAGGAAAAATCCAGACTTACAGGTATAAATCTTCATCAGAACCGTACACGCTTCTGGACCTCGTCCGGGGGCTAAAAGTCATAATTATTCATAATAAACGATAAACGATAAATAGGACTCACTGTCAACCAGAGTGATGATCGTCACACTACAAAACGGTGTGTATCGCATAATCAGGTATAGAACTTTGATTATAGACCATTTGGATGGCCAGACATATTTCATCTCCAACGTAAATGTTAGCAGGTAATCAAAGCACTTGAGAAAAGAAAGTATGTTTAGACGGTTGGTCACCCAACGTGAGAAGCTCATTTATTCACCAATAAAGCCATTGAGGCGACTGCGTGTTTTTGATGGGCGAAATGAGCGATCTTGCGAATATCAAAGAAAAGCTACGTTACCATCTGCATACTATAATAACGGTGAGCGGTTAACGAATTGACCAAATTGATCTGAGGATGTCAGAACTTTGCTCACATTTGCAGCCTGGACGCGTTGAATCGAGACAATGAGCGGCGCAAGTTGTTCATCGTCCATGAAAACGTTTGCCTAAAAGGCCAGGTACGTTTCGCAGAGGCAGACAGACAGATATGCAGGAAGATAGGACTGGGAAGGAGCAATAGTAGGGATAGAAGAAAGGAATCTAAGCTTCAGGACTAACGAGCGTCAAATAAGTAGCAGGACACCATACCAATTCCGTTTGGTTAGAACACAGCCACGGTATAGTTCTCAATACGAGAATCGACAAATGCCGAAGCGGAACCTTGCTTCGTCACAACATAGGTTTTTGATTTAGGCTGGACACAGGCGCCTTCCTATCGATGAACTTCCATAAGATAGTTGTGGAGCAACTCCTGGTGTACATATACACACGCGAACCACTCTGGGCCTAAGCCAGGTAAACCTAATTCCGGGTTTTACGATTTCCGCCGAAATGGACACCGTAAAGCCTAACTTACTATAAGACGTTAGTTCAATCATTGCCTTGTAATATAATGTTAGTGATCAGGGGGATTCACCAAGTACAAACCTCGCATATGGTGTATCAGGGAATCCAGTACTCGAGCGGCGTTGACATGATCACATGGGATATATATTTGGAGTAGCAAGTAATCCAGCCTTAACCATTGTTAAACTCCTGGTATTATACTGAGCATGAACGGCTTGATAATACGGCGGTCAACTCTGATAATCAATGCTTGAAGGGCACTTGTACATTGAAGGTAAATGCATATCAGGCACTAGCAATGCAAACACTTGAACAAACCAATGTTGGTGACGGCCCAGAGACCTATCATGTTGCTCCTTCTAATTTGCACGAACCAGTCCCTTGATTTCAAATAACATGAAATTTAGTGGTATTCTTTTTTGTCGGTTTTTGTCAAGCATGTCGTATTCACCTTATTTTCAGGGAGCCACAGTTCCAGGTAGATTCAAGTCGGATCATAGACACGAGTGGAGACCAAATAACAGAATCAACAATCAAGCTATTGGGCAGGCTGCTTATGTGCTCCATAGGGGATGGGGCATGGCTTGAGGAAAGCTGCCTGAGAGATTGTCAAGTGATGGACATAATGATCCGCTAAGAGACTAAAAATATGGACATAGCACATAGAAATACAAAGAGATATGTAATCCATATAGGGGATTTGGAATTGATCCATCCTCTGCCAGCCTTGACACATTAGGTAACAAGGTCACCATGATAATACATGCTTAACAGGGCCATTGCGTGCATGGCATATACGAGTCCGTTAGGATCACATAAACTTCAGACTCATAACAATGTAACTACCGAATAAGGAATGTGTGACGTCACATGTCACAAACTGCGTACTCTAGCACTACTATTGTACTTCCAACACACCCCCTCAATGGTATGTGCATATTGAGTAGCAATAAATGGTGTAGTAGATAGGTAACCTACTTCTCTTCGTGTCTGTATCCAAATAAAAATGCTCCTGACCAAGCAGAGCAGTAGAATATGTAATGAACATGTGACATACTGTTGAAATTATATGCTCACAAATAATTGAAGACATCTGTCAATAAAGCAGATATTGAATCATTGATTAGATAGCGAGAATGATGACGCTCTTGTTCTGTCATAAGCAGAATCAAGTTATTACAATATCATCATTACTCATGATTGACATGACATGAGATCACTGACACAGCAGAGAATGGAACTGTCGAATAAACTATTCCTTCTTGCACTTGACATGACATGTGAATGGGATTGATAATCCACTTACTCAGCACATAACCATGTCTGACATTTTGTGTATTTTTCTTCTATTAATATACCTGGTCTGTAGTGTATAAAAGCCATGTATTCTGTAGCTAGAAAGATAACGAACTTTGTTCTCTCAATTGTGGAGCCTCTGCCTCCTCTTGAAATCTTGCTACATGCTACTCTCTCTGCTGATTACACCACTCTAAATTGTAAGTGAAAGTCTTACTTAACTAGCTGCTGCATGTTGCTGTTGTCATCCTCTTGACACATACATCAGTGACTTGGTGTACTTGACAACCAAGTAGTGTGGCTTGTGAACCAAGGCATTTCTGGCCTTGTCAGAATGGAAACCACTGTTCTCAAGGTAGTTGAATTGATCTGTGATGTCAGTGTGGCCAGGCATTGAGCAGTCTTTGCAGTATTTGATGTTCTTCCAAACATAGTGGTACAAATGTCTTGAAGTGTCAACAATGTGAATGAAGCCGCTCCCAGAGTCGTTGATGAGGGACCAACCACTTTTGAGGTCTCCAAATCTATTGGAAATGAGAGCGCCACATTCCATTTGGCAGTTTGAGCACTGTAACAATTTTTACCTTTGTAGTGGAAATATCTTGCAACTAGCCAGAGAGCAACAATTACCCTGTCATCTCCATTGAAATCAAATGGTAATGTTCATTTTATGGGCAGTGCAGCAGTTATGGCAGAATGACATGTTCTTGATAATGAATGTGAAATCTGCTTAGTAGTTCACACTGCAAGCAAACTGTGGGTGCCATCAGTGTTGTCTATGCATGATAAACCATTTTATGGGTCCAGAAATCCACTGGTAATATTGGTGTGGCAAGCCAATTAACAGTTGTAGCAGTAGACCCTGCTCTGAGCTGAGGTGTGTGACTGTGAGCCTGAACATTGTAGTTCATGAAGGATTGAGTATCCAGTGTAGGCAGGATGTGAGAACCTGCTTAATAGGTCGCTGAATCCATTGGTAACCTCGGCGTGGTGAGCGGCGTGGCAGTTCTATTGTTATGATGCTTTTTCTCTAATATGGTGGGAATTTGCCCAAGACCAAAATAGAGGCAAACACCAAGCAGGTTTTGTGCGTGAAAACAGGCAGCAGCAGCAGGTGGCGCAAAACCAAACAAATGTAAGCATAAATAAAGTGCAGATTTAATGGGTGAAAAATGCTCATTAAAAGAACGAATCCTCGTAAACTTCGGACTCGTAACCATCCATCTAAAATCAGTAGGAAGAGCATCTTGCGTGAAACTCGTGCAGGGTCATGGTATTATGGTCATTGATTTTACTATTCATTCATTTTCTTCTATACCTCCCCTTGTTTGCATTGCCTCAAGGACATCCGACAATTGATCATGATAAAATAAGGGGGACATGTAACTCCAAAGAATCCCGACTAACCCGAGAATCAATTCACTTATATATATATATATACGCATGTGTGTAGAGGCGTCTAGTATAAGCGCAACTATCCATTAACCAGCAACCGTCAGTGGCAGGTGAGTATGCTATCTACATATTTCATTGTCCTCAACCGATCTGTACTCATAATGTCAGGTTGAATGAGCGACACAACCCTCCCTGTGAACAAGATGGAAAATCAAGAATCGAAGAAGAAACTTCACGAAGAGGAGGAGGAAGTTGTCTCTGACGAGTAAGCAAAAGTTACTCCCCCCCCCCCCTGAAAACCACCGTTCGATTGACTGATCTCCTGCTCTTGTGAATAGGGAATGGCCAGACCCACCAGAGTACGTCTATTCCATCTATCGACGGCTCATGTAGTTTTGATTACTTTGTTCCGGTTAGGGACGATGACCACCGAGGTCAAGGCGTGATATACAGCGCTGGTGCCAAGGGTGGTCCAAATGGTGGGGTCAAGAATGTGAAGCAGGGTAAATAACCTGACTGGATGTTCGTCGTTGCCAAGCTAGATTATCGATGACTACGTTTTTACCTTTCTTGTCTCATACAAACGTAGAGCTATATCCGGAATCATGGTGCTAGAAATAGAAAGAATATATATACACGTGTGTGTAGAAACGTCTTGTATTGTATAAGTGCGACTATTCATTAATCAGCACTGAACCAATCTCCACTGGCAGGCAAATATGCTATTCATTCCATTGTCCTCAATCTGTCCTCATAGCTTCAATGGGTGATACAGATGCCCTTGTGAACAAGATAGAGAACCAGGAACACAAGAAGAAACCCAACGAGGGGGATGAAGTCGCCTCTGCCAAGTAAGCCAATAGATCTCCTTAAACTACCACTTGATTAACTGATCTCCTGCGCTTGTGAATAGGGAATTGCCAGAACGTCGCATGTTCGTCTACTTCATATCTCAATAACTCATGTAGTTTGATTACTGGTTTTGATTAGGGTGGAACGACGAAGCCAGGCCGAGGCAAAGATATACAGCACTGGTGTCAAGGGTAGTCCAAATGGTGGGAGCCGAAAAGTGAGGCAGGTTAAATAACCCTCGCTGTTATCAAGATGGATCATGTACTATTATCGCCGTCGATGACAACATTGTAATAACAGAAACGTGATTCTTCCTCGTTATTTCCAATAGCTCGTAGAAGAAAAAGCCGTGTAAATAGTAGCGTAGTTAGTCTTTTGCCAGTGCCCTCATCCCGGTCAACTCGTTGCGACCCTTCCAGGGCTTCTCTTCCCCTCAGTAAAAGACTCTATAGTATCACATGGGATCGTGTGTCATCTCCTACCTTTCACAGATAGCAACCATACTGTAGTGTCAGAAATAGAAAGGTGCATTGTTTTTGTTGCTTTCAATTTCGGCACAATGACAGAGATGGTTTCATTTCTTGGCTAAGCTTGTATTGTAGCCAGATCTGATTTTGAAAAAGATATCCAAAAATTGCTCAAAACAAGCACACTCCCTACTTGGTAACAATTGCTGTTCTGGGGGACATCCATCAAAATGTTCCAGGAATTTAAATGGGCAGGTTGATGGCGATACATCCATGGTGAACACCGATTGCCCCTCGACACCAGAGGCGGTATAACCACAATTCATACACATTACAATGACTCTTGAATCGCCAGTGTCACCGACGACAAAGGTCAAGCTAGACTTAACTCCTGGTCTGCCACCTAACCAATTGTAAGCAAAGACTATCGATATCTTTCTCCTTCTTGCAAGAGGGAACCTGAGCTAATGGAAAACTGTACTAGCCTACCACGTCTATCCTCAGTTGACGCCGAGGTCCAGACGATCACAGATGATCTGACCGAAGCCGAGATGAAGGTCGAAGTAACACAGTAAGCACCGAGATTTCCCCCTTGTTTACTAAGCCAACTCTCAATTTACACTCGCGTGACTGACGAAATGAACTCGTGAAGCACGAGCAAAGAAGACGAAGAGAGAATGAGAATGGACGCCATGCTGAGTGAGATTGAAGAAACGGATCATAGCCAGTGAGTATTAGCATGCGCAACCGCAATGATGGATTCTCATCACCGAAAACTGCGTGGGGCACCTTGCAGAGATAAATGGCCTGAAGAACCGCCCGAGTGAGTCACGATTGCCATGTCACCGACCAGATTGAGCGGTCCTGAAACTCTAAATACTTTCTTTTCTGTCTCCCCCACCCTTAAAATTCTAGTCTAGTCTTTCGTGGAAAGGGCGAGAGACCCAGTCTCGGACTTCCCAGGGATCCGAAGAAATACGATGAAAAAGGACGGCTCTTACCTAGAGTATGACAGTCGAGAAAAGGTTCAATGGCAGTAGATACCTGTAATATGAAACACTACACATCGTCCATATGCTGGCATTTTCTCAGTGTCAATGAGTGAATCCGGCAACAGGTCCGAAGCCATGATCAAGTTGACAAATAAGTCATACCGGCAATCAACACCGTTATCTTATCCGCCCACAGCTCTCTTCTTCCAAAAATCACACAACCATCTCCAAGCTTAGTGACCTAGTGACATGATCCAGTGAGATATAAAAGACCCACTCCCCTCCTTTCTATTACAGGTAATCTCCCCCCGGACCTATTCCTTTTTCTTTTTTTTTGCTTCCTTCCAATGGCTACACCTAAGATCCAAGTTGGCGATACCATCCCTCAAGGTAGCTTTACTTACATCCCATGGACACCAGAGCTCGAAAACCACGTACGTAACGGTCCCCATATACTGCACATTTCTAACTAAAAATGAATCCAATCGATCGATCTCTCCACTATAATCCCCCAACCAGTCTGTCTGTGGCGCTCGTAAGTTCCAAAACCCAGATGATTGACTCTTGAATCAAACCATCTTTTCACTCTTCGCATTAACAGCCACATCCCTCTCCACCGACGAATGGAAGGGCAAAAAAGTAGTGTTGTTCTCCGTTCCTGGCGCTTTCACCGTACGTATATCTCCATGATTCATGCACTGACTCAAAACCCGCACAAAAAAAAACCCAACAAACAAAACAAACAAACAAACAAACTCATATCCTCAATCTTACAGCCCACATGCCACGTCAACCACCTCCCGCCTTACATTGAGAACTACGATAAATTCAAAGCTAAAGGCGTAGACGTTATCGCTGTGCTTGCCGCTAACGATCCTTTTGTCATGAGCGGCTGGGGCCGCTTCGAGAATCTCCAAGACAAGGTACTATGCCTTTTTTTTTTTTTTTTTTTTCGTACGAAACTCGTCCTGAACCTATCCTTTATCTGTTATAAGATCCTCACGCTCTCAGATACCTATGCCCAATGGTCCTCTCAGCTTGGTCTCGGCCTGGACCTTCAGGGCCGCGGGCTGGGCATGCGCACTAACCGCTTCGCAATGATCATTGATGACCTTGTCGTCAAATACATTGGTGTACGTCCCCTTATCATCTCACCCCCTCTCCCTCGTCGTATCTCATGCCTTCGGGTCGTGGATTATCTAGGTTGAGCCTGGACCAGGCGTTTCCGTGTCAGGGGCAGAAGTTGTTCTAGCCAAGTTGTAGGCATCGCATATCCAGACCTCAAAATGTGAAAATCTGTTGTAACCAATAATCTAACATAACAAGTGAAGAATATATCATTGCATCAGAAGAATCCTAAAGCTGCGAACATCCAATAAATTAACAAAAATAGCAAGAAAAGGACAAAGAAAACATGTTAATCAAGCAATAAGAATGCAGATAGACCACTTAGCTCCTTCCAAAGGATAGAAGTAATAATACACACAAAACGTGAATATGAGGTGGGTATGGTCGTATTGCTCGTTTATCATCATCATGCCACTAGGCCCAGGGGTTGTGACCATCCATCTCGTCATACACTATCCGCACATGCGAAGGAGGTGTAGACGCTCGAGCGACAACTGGTTCATGTTGTGTTCTCGACGAATCCCGTTCCCACAATGCGCCTTCAAACTCGTGTGGGCGAGACCCAATACTCTCAAGAATCTCCTCGCCTCTCTCGACTCTTTCATCGCCAACGTCTCGAGTCCGATTTGGTGATGACACGCTACCGCGCACTTCGGCAGAATCACGAATCCTAGGCTCTTCGTGTTCACCTCCCCCATGCAGCGCAAAGCCACGCCTGTACACTTTCCTCAAACCCTCGGTGCCATCAACACCTGACTCACTTTTCTTCCTCTCCCTCGCTTGATCTTCCACAACCAAATCAACAGCGTCTGGTGGTAGCGGTGTTCGTGCAGGGTGTTTCGGTTGTGATTTCGGTTTTGATTTCGGTCTTTCTAGCTGATTTTTTAAAGATATCGAAGACGACGTTGATGCAGTAGCTGATGAGGTTCTAGATACGACAGTTCCGAGGCCATGAGAAGTTGGTGTTGATTTATTGGTACCGCTGCTTGAAGGCCGCGCTGATGGACCTTCACCTTTCCCACGCTGAAGTCCATTCTGAACTCGTGGCGACCAGCGTGATACACTCTCACCGTCATAAGCATGTGCCCAGTGTATGCCCATATCCTTGGCGGCCTGAGGGACATTACTATCCACCCCATTATTGTCATTATCGTCACC
The DNA here is from genome assembly GCA_002554575.1 of Amanita thiersii Skay4041. Lineage (NCBI taxonomy): Eukaryota > Fungi > Basidiomycota > Agaricomycetes > Agaricales > Amanitaceae > Amanita > Amanita thiersii. The sequence goes on along the minus strand of KZ302108.1, from coordinate 27,041 downwards.
ATCCGTACCCTTATCCAATCCCTTTCTTTCGTTCCTGGGTTGCGTTTTCCCAACTGCACCATATCCTTCCCATATAAGCTTTCCGGAGAGTCCGACCTTCACTTGTCTGATGGGACTCTGCCAGGCTCCTCTCTCATCTCTTAGCACTCTCTCCTCTTCACTCCATATTGCTAGCTTAGCACCTTCAGAGCTAACATCAATCACAGGGTAGTTATAGTCCCCAAATAGGTACTGCCGACTATGCTCATACAGTGCTTCATCCGCTTCTGTAATGTCTCCAAAGGGCAGGTCGAGACCTTGGGCATCGTCATCGTCATTATAACCACCATGATTGATTGAATCCCAGACAAGGGGGTCTTCATGTTCGCCTGCGTTCGATTGCATATCAGGGGCAAGATGAACAATGTTGTCGGCTTCCCGACCGAGAAGCGGAGCTCGAACATCGTCACCGCCAGTCAATCTATCGACCGCCCTAACCAAACGTCCCTCATCTTGTTGACCTCCTCTAGCATCTGGCAACCAATATTTCTTCTTTCCTCCCTTACTGTATCGCAACCCCGCTTTGATTCTTCTGTATCTACCCAGACCTTGATGCATAACACCCTCAGCAGGCTCAAATTCTCGATAGTCCATGCCCTTTCCACGTAGGGTGGCTTTCGAGTCTTCAACAATATCTTTGATGCTGAATGCATCCTTGAATGCATACCGTATGGGCATCCGCGCACAATAGTGAAGTTTGGGGTCGATATAGTCCGTGTAAGAGAACGCAAAGAGATGGGCAAGAGCGAACATTGGCATTTCAATGCATATGAGGGTGTCATTGAGCCCAACCGAGATGTGCTCAGGGTCTGTGTATGGACCAAGCTTGCGAATGACGTTGGCTGCGACTAGAATGGACAACAAGACAGACTGCCAGAATGAAAAGAAGAGTATGCCCTTGACACAAAGAAACTTGGGAACGGGACTGAATTGCATAAGTGACCTCTACGACCATTATTGTCAAATGGACTCACCGGTAAGGTTTCAAATCCTCGCTCACACATAGCCAAAACATGGCAAGGCAATATAAAGCAAGGCAGATACTGATATTATAGATGATACTGACATAGAGGTATCCAGAATTTGCACGAAAGTCACCTTCGTTATATTTGCCGCAGGCCTTTAGAATAAGTGTGGTAGCAGCCAAGATCGGCTTTATCTGGACATACTCTGTTGAAAGTTTAGACAGGTGTGAGGTTGCACCGCATATACGAGGAAGACGCACGTAGTATGCCACGTTTAAGAAAAAGAAACGTATATGGATCACTGACGTCCAATTCACGCTTGAAGATGCTGACAGGAAAGGGGGGATCCTTTGGCGGCCTGCCGTGTAATAGTATGAGAAGAGATCTCTCGCCACCAAGATACGTCAAGAGAAGAACAAAGAAACAATATATGACATATGCCTGTTGAAATTTTGTCAGTTCCATGCAAATGAGCGCCGAGAATTATCATATCTTCGAGCGATAGTGCATATAGTCTGCTTGTAAGGTTCCAAAACATACCTCGTAAATATCTCTAATTGCATCTATGACAAACGCGGCCTCCAAAGAAAAAAGTGATATGAGAGACGCGATAGCATATATGGGTACCATCAGCATGATCCGTACTACCATCCTGCAAACCCCCAATTCATAAAAATGGTATCAGAATATAGCAGTGATATTAGATGCACGCACCGCTGAAGCAATGGTTTTCTATAGCTTTTGAGCTGCAAGTATATAGACACAGCAGATAGGAGCACAGCAACGAGCGTTGAAACCCCGGAAAGGACGAGGACAGGAGAAGGGAGACGTGAGCCAGAGCCCGAGCCAGAGTCTGAGCTCATCGTTGTCGCTGTGAGCGGGTGGTCGTTGAGTGCTGAGCGCTGGGTGTTGAGGTCTGTGTTGCCGTCAATAACGCAGTAGGACGGGTGTCACACTCTCCGTTGTAGACGTCACTCCACGGAATTTGCCGAAGCATGACAAAAGAGGTGATTGGTTATAGTGACTGTCGAACTGCGGCTCTACCATGTACGATTCTACCGTTGTTTTTGCTGATTGTTAAACGTTAAACTCTAGAGCTGGATGAGTTAACCGTGAATAGCACGTCGGCGGAAAACCGCCAAACTCCGAAACGAGTCGTAGTCGTACTGTAGATTTGCAATTGTATTGGATATTTTTGGCTTAGAGCCAAAGAGGTTCGCGGAAGCATTGTGGGGTGCAAATAATATCGTATGTCCAGCAAACGGGGTCGTCTGGTCCCTTGCACTGCTTTATCTAAATGTGCTTGGTATGGGCATTCCGCTACTTAGTCTACAAAGCCAGAGGCCCTCGATTCAATTTTCTTTTCAGCTCTTTTGTCCCCATTATTCTCTCTTCTCGTTGTCTCTCCTGGGCTCTGCAACACATATCCATCTAACCTTAAGCAAAGGTTACTATGGACCAGGAACAACGTGATGCGTTAATCCAGACGATCGAACGTGTCCGGATTGCGAGTGTAAGCAAGAGTTTCAACTGTTCCAATTCCCGATTAACCGGTTATTACTGCTGTAGTATACAGACGGTAATGTGGTGTTTCCTTGATATGCACAAGCCAGTAGTTCAATTTATTACCGACCAACGCCATCAGTGGCTTCACTGGCCTTATTGGTAAGGAAATTTCGACCTCGTATGACCCAAGATTCTTACTCCCCCTTCTCTCTTCTAGTCCTTTGATGTCTTGCTCACATCATTCATGGAAATCGAATATGTCTGGAAGTCGCGTTGGTCATTAGTCAAGGTCCTATTTTTTATCATGCGGTATCTACCGTTCCTCACCCTGATATCTGTCGTTTTGATTGACGGTAGGGTTCTCTTTTTTTTACTTCTCTGCAAATCCTGACCTCGGTCATTGAATTTCAGTACCCGGTCGCAGTTCACAAGCATGCCTAAGACTGATGTCAATATATGTTTGTAAGCGTGAATTATCCTACATTATTCAAAATCCCTTCTAAATTCCGCAGTCAGTAACTTAACTGCCATCTTCGCGTCAGAAGGCACGCCGATCATTCGTTTTCCATGATATCTAACAATATAGAATCTATAAAACAGCCATATTATTCCTACGCATCTGGGCTATCTACTCACACAAGCGAGCAATCGGCGCGATCCTTTTCATTATCTATTTTGGAGTAACGATATCCGTGTTCATCAACGTGGGTTTACTGTTGGATTCTATAAAAGGTGAGACATCGTCGTTCACTCATTCTTTAGTTCAGTCAAATGCTGACGTTGGTCGCTGAACGCAGTTGCGAGTCTGCCTTTCCCCAATATGCCAACGTGCTTCATTACTGCAGCGAGTCGGAAGATTGTTATTGCCTGGTTGGCGTTGACAGTCATTGATACTTGTAAGAGCTTGCTTTTCTCCATCCTTCACACCAATCACGAAATGATAATCACACCTATGTATCGTAGTTCAGTGTGCACTGCTTGGGTACCGGGCGTACAGGGAATGTGAGTTTGTCTTCTTGTCTCTGTCCTCCGCAACCAGGAATGACTGAACTGTCTGATTAGTTAGTTTTGGGGGAAGATCCAGGCTAGTTACTCTCATCTATAAAGACGGTATGCACAGAACGACAGAACGACATCCCTGGAACAAACTCACCATGTAATTATCAACAGGGATTATTTACTACATATTTATGATGGGTGAGTCCTGGAACTCTCAACCGCAAGATCAGAGACCAGCTTACTGACATAAAAATTCTAGGTATGTCCGTGGTATGCATGACCCTCTTCTTGACATTACCAGTGAGTCTATCCTCTTCCTACTTTGCCTTTTGGCTCAGCTGTTTGTGTCTCTATCATTTTTGTTGCTCACTTAAACATTGTTCAGCCGGAGTACCTTCGCTTGACAACTGGGTAATTACTGTCTTCCACTATCAACCTTCTATTCTGAATTACCTTCTTTAGCCCGACACATGTCATTCATACTGCGCTTACTGCACGCGTTGTGCTACACGTACGACGACTAGCAGCGAAACAGTGTTCAAATCCCTCTTGGATATCAGTCGAATCTACCGATAGGACTATGTTGTTTGCAAGCGCACAGCAACTATCGCAGTAAATATTTCCCATATACGGTATGTGCCTGTATGTGCCATACTTGCATTTCCATCTGGCCTCTTCTTGCATTACACATCAGGCATTGGGTTTCTTGGAATATTGTACATATCGCTCTATTCTGCACTATAGTCATTCCTTTCCTTTCCTTTTCTGGGTATTATTTCATATGCCATACTGCATGAACTATGGTAATTAATGGTGTTTGTTCAAGGACGGAGTGACATGTATTCTTTGACAACCACAAACATTGATAAGTCCGCTGGTAAATGATAGCAAATAAAACATATGCTGGTGTTCAAATGAGAACACAAACACCAGTATCATTGCATGCATTGCTAAGCTCATGTCATTCTTCCTTTTGTGCAAGCTTGGTACAGAAGGCAAAAACGAGTGAAAAAACGCATCGGCTACACCTCGCAGCTACATATTCTCCTGACGTTCAGCGTCATATTGCGGGTCCTTTTCTGACTCCAAAACTTCGCCGTTGGAATTATCGGCCTGGGTGAGACAATTGCTCCCTGTGTAAGCTTTTGGTAGGTGTTGCATTATCCCTACCGTGATTATTGTGTCACCTAACCTCATGGCTGAATTAAGATCTCTGTATGTATTTATTTGCTCTTCCTAGGCTCAGCTAAGCCCTTCCCACGATTTTTGCCGTGACCCAAAAGTGATGGGCACGGATCGTGGGGAGGAAGGATTGGTCTTGTGCCGAGACTACTGCTCTTCCGACCAATAGATAGCTATTTTTGGCTCATTACTCTTGTATAGAAATCATGACGTCACGAGCGGTATTTGTATGTATTTACATGCATACCCATTCCACACTCCGCAAGTCACTCAGGCTTTTTAGGCAGACATCTATGTAAGAAATGTACCTTGACGGGACCCTAGAGATTGTACTTGCTCTATGTGGTTAGAGTAGGGGTACGCCGCACGCCATCACAACGGAATTTGAATTCATGTGATATCCTTTCTCAAAAGCTGTAACAGCAGAATTGCTTGATCACAAATTGTCTTTTCCCTGATTACTACCAGTAGTAATTGATTGTTTTCCCTGCCATGGCTCCCGGCGAAAACGGTAAGGTCAAAAAATATGGCTGCCTCAATTGCTACCATCATTTACTTGATATTATTACGAAAGCCCAGTAACAGAATTGCACATGACTACAATTACAACTTCAGGACAGAGTACAGGGACCTGATATGAAAAATTTCACCGCAAGCAGCTTTGTTGATGATTGTTGCATTGCTGGATTGTAATGTGACAAGGGGGCTTGGTTGATCGAATGAGGATACGACCGATTCGGCAATCATGAATTATAAATATCTGTCACAACACCATTTGCTGCCTCTCTGCACTCTTTCTTTCGCTATCTATTTGCTCGTCTGACTCTGCATCGTCTATCTAGCCTTTTCGGCGGATGTCGTGATGAATAAAGTACAAGCTGCACAGGTTATTACCCCAGCCGTGGTTCGCCGTGTCCTGATCACAAATGTAAGTATGAGTTTAATTTTCAATCAATCAACTGATTGGACGCTCATTTTTCTGTAGTATTCAGACGGTAAAGATTTACTTGATATACATGAGATAGTTTGGTTCTGACCAAAATTATGCAGTGGCCTCAATAGCCCTTTTTGTACGGGAAAATTTGACTTTGAAAGACCTATATGCTGATCCACGCTCTACCCTCAAGTGCTTCGATTACCTGCTGACGCTCTCTCTAGAGATCAAATATGTCTGGCCATCAAGGTGGTCAATAGTCAAGGTCCTGCATGTAATCATGCGATATGTACCGTTTTTCAGCGTGACATTTCTTCTTTTGGTCGAGAGTGAGTTCTTCGCCTTGCTTCTTAGGAGCCACGTGAATAAGTTAAGTGCCTAGCTCCCAGTCGCAGTGCAGAAGCATGCACAATCCTGATGAAAATGTACACCTGTGAGCCAAAATTTTGCTGTGTTGTGACCTTATATAATTTTCTCCAGTTGGTGTTGTGACTGCCATTTTCGCTGCGGAAGGTATGTGGATTGGATTTTTGTTCCTCCCTAATGTCCAACCGTATCTATGGATTTTGTGGATAGCCGTATTGACCCTGCGAATTTGGGCCATCTACTCACGCAGCCGAACACTGGGGCTGCTGCTGCTCGTCATTTATTCAGGAGTGGTATTGTCCATTTTTATCAACGTAGGTATAATGCTTAGTTATACCAAATGTGAGTCAACTTTGTTCCATCATCCCATTATTTACTAGTTGGCGATTGATGTTTGTTGTTCCAAATAGTTGCAATTATTCCGCTTCCCAGTGGACCAACATGCTTGGTTGTTAGGGCCAATAGGAAGCTTGTCTTCATTTGGTTTGTGCTGGCAGTTTATGATGCTTGTGAGTGCTCGCATTTTTTGATCCTCCATTTTCCTCAGGGAATACTCGTTACCATCTCGTAGTTCAGTGTATATTGCTTGGGTACCAGGCATACGAGGCATGTAAGTTGCGATTATCCTGTTATACTATACTTCATGAATAGCCCTTACTCAACTGCCCAATCAGTTCGGCACGGAGGCAAATTCAAGTTATTTGATGTCATCTATAAAGATGGTGCGGAGCAGGGTAACATTATCATGTTTTTCTGTTGAGATTCTTGTGAATAGGTATCATTTACTACATATTTATGATGGGTGAGTAGCCAACGGTTTGGAGTCCATAGCAAGAATCAAAGCCAGCCTTACTGGTTTGGAACATTAGGTATGTCTATGTTGGGTATGATTTTTATAATGTCACTACCAGTGAGTTTATATGTTTCTCCTTCCCTTTTGTTCTGCTTACTCAAACATTTTCTAGCCCGAGTATCTTCGGTTATCGGCTGGGTCAGTGTTTTCGCCTGCCATCTATCCCTTGTTTAGTTTCTAAATCGCCGCCTTTAGACCAACGCATGTTATCCATACCTCACTTACTGCACGAGTTGTACTACACGCACGAGAGTTTGTGGAACGGCAGCGTGCTGGTTTAGATTGGCTTTCAGTCAACATTCCCTTCACTACCAAAGATATAGCTTCAGGTGCAGCACCAGCAACATAGCAGCTGTTTTACTGGCATACGTTTTCTCCCCGCTAGGGCCCAAGGATAATGGTTCTACTACGTGATTATTTATTGTCTAGTTGGGTTTGTATATTACCAAGAGGATGTAGAATGAGTCGGAGAATGGTTCCTTTGGAGTTCCCTTTGTTAGAATCTAATGAAGGTTTACTCCATAATGTAAGTGTTGGGATCAAAGGGCTAGGACAGTAACAGTGCCCGCTTCAGTGTTGTGAAGGCAAACAACTGAGGTGGGATAAACTTAAGCCATAAGTTCAAATATCAGCACTGAATCCAGATGTATTAGCTAAGAAGGCAAAGCAAGGTGCATAACACCCATTGTACTAAATAACATGTAGCGGGTAGCTATACGAAGGGTGGAGACGAGATGGTGCGAAGGCTCGGTGTGATAGATAGCCGGTGTTTTGGTTCACTATACCTTAAATGACACGGGTCAGGAACACGTCAAGTACAATTAAATATGTATACATTGAATCTACATGATGCGGTGTATTTTAGAGATCGACGGGGCCTTCAGAGTGATTCACAATGAAACTAGTGAGACATATCTCATGAGCAAACACACATGTCTTATTCTTCATAGAGTCTCACCGAGTAGGGTCGTATGTCACATAGATTGCTTGAGTCTATTATATTGGCCATACATTGCATAGGCATTCTGAGTAGTATCTATTTCTCCAATATAGATAGGCAAGCCAGGTGAAAGAGGAGATCTAGCCCAATGTAAGCTTGCATCCCAACCGGTATCACGGCTCTCAAATGACAATCTGCCGTAACTTACTGGCACCTTTACTCACCATCAATGTAGCTCAATTAATGTCAATCTGCTACATGTGTTACTGGATGCAACTTGGTTGTTCCCTGAGGTCCGAGTGATGGAGAAAAAAATGGGGGAGCAGTTTGATACGCATCAGTGTTTCGAGAGTTAGTACTAGTAAAGTGTGCCTACATGATCAAACAATGCACAGCCACAGAGGGCGATCTATGTTTGTCAAAATCACACGTCTTCAACAGGACTAAACAACAACAATTAAACGGATGATTGCCTGTGAAGCGTTTCATCTGCTAAGCGCCTCTTGTCACTGCAAAAGCGCGTTATTATCTCAATCCCGCCTCCTATCTGCTTCACTTCCTGCCTTGCCTTCAGAGATTAAAATAAGGTGTGGGGTGGCATGAAATTCGTAGGTGACGGGGACGATGCTATCTCTATTTCATCCGCAGAACTCATGTTTGAACCACGGGAGGACGACGACGACACGCTATGGGAGGTCATTGAGATCACCTCTGAGCGCTCAAAGAGTTACCGTGTTAAATGGAAAGGCAATGACCCCGCGACGGGGAAGCCTTGGGCGCAGAGCTGGGTTCCCAAGGGAGATGTTACCAACGATTTGGTGATCAAATGGAAGAGGGCACAGGGGGAGAAGGCTAGGAAATGTGCGTCCTATTTCTTGTGTTTAAGTTTTTGTTTTTGTTTACTTTTGAATACACGATTACTTTTTTCTTCTTGTCTTTTTAAGAATCTCACTGGGTGAATGTCGTGTCTGATGTGTTTTTCTTTTCTTCTTTGGCTATCGTTATACGCGTTTTTCTTCGTTCCGCGTTGTGAAAAACAACAATAGCCTCTTCAGGTCCAAACCGAGCGTCCACTGCGGGTACGGCAGTCTCTCGATTATCAACAACCGCACCTCCCATATCTGGGTCTAGCACAATCGTTACTGTCAGCGCGGCTGGGAAGAGTAAAGCTTCCCAGGCGAGTGTCGCCAATTCCAATACCACCCCAAAGAACGTAGCCGAAACTAAAAGTAATAGAAGTGGAACCACGAAACCTACACGGACTAGTAATAGTAATAGTATTGTCAAAAATAGCGGAAAGGCAATTCCGTTATCTAGGTTTGCAAGCGGCTCTCGCGCTTCACCAACGCCCACCCCCAAAGCTGCGGCCTCCACTGTGTCAGACGTTGACGAGGAAGAAATACTTGTTGGTCGGTCAAAGTTTAAGGATGAGAAGGAAAATAAAGGAAAGCGGAAAAGAGCGTCGTCTATTGGGTCCAGGGCTTCTTCTATTTCTTCTACTTTGTTGCCTGAAGTTGTCACGCTTGCGACACCTGCTGGGAGGCCGAGGAAAAAGAGGAAGCTTGAGGTCGAAGCAAGAAAGCGAGGTCGAGAGGTCGTGAAACCCCAACATGATTGGCAGAAAGACAAGATGATTGTTGATGATAATGTCAGAAAAAAAGTAAAGGAAGAAGAAGAGGAGGAGGAGGAGGAGGAGGAGGAGGAGGAAGAGGAAGAAGAGGAGGAGGAAGAGGAAGAGGAGGAAGAGAAAGAAGAAGAAGAGGTGGTAGTGAAAAAAGAGAAGGAGAGAAAGATTGATCTGAAAAAACAGGTCAATAGCAGTAGTCGTACCTCAACTTCTCGTGTGAACGGGGTAAGTACTAGGTTCCTCAATCCCAAAGAGACTCGACTCATTTTCATATCATAAGAATATTCAAACAGGGCAACAGCGGAGATCTACCACTGACAATATCAAAGCCAAACAACCCTCCGGTGCCAAAGCCAAACCGGCTCAGAAGAAAAGGACAGTAATCCCTCTTCCGAAGGTCACACGCGACCAACCTGTTGTAGCCAAAGCCTCTAGTTCTAAGCTACGGACCGAAGAAGTTGAGGTTTCTGATAGTAGCAGCGAGGATGGGGACAACATCTACCCCATTGGCTTGACTCCGAACACGCTACTGAGACTGAAAGAGTTTGAAGAGGAGCTGCAAGAGCTGGATACGGTGTTGAGCCAACATGCCCAGTTGCAAGAGAATGGAAATAAAACGATAAGCGAAGACGAAGAAATGGAGGACGAAGAGAAGAAAGAGGCGGAGGAGGAGGCGGATGTTGTTAAAGCGGTGACTGAAGAAAGCGTTGGCCAGAAAAAGGTTCAGCAGGAACCGGCTCGACAGGTCGCAGCTCAAATGGATGATGACGAGATTAGTGCATTGGAGTATTGTGATGAGGGATCCTCCAAGGCAAAAGACAAGTCGCGAGAGCGGTCGCAATCGCCTGGACTCATCGATCAATCTCGGGTTATACATTCTCCAGTGGTCCCACCTCCACCTCCAGAGCTACTTCAATCGTTTGGACCCGTTACTCAACCTCTACTTCCAGTTGCTAGATCGGCTTCAGAGTCTCCAGCTCCTCCATCTCCTGCAGAGCAACTTCAATCGTTTGGCCCAGTTACACAACCTCCACTTCCAGTTGCCAGACTGCCTTCAGAGTCACCGGCTCCCCTATCTCCACGACCAGAGCAAGTTCAATCGTTTGGCCCCATTACTCAACCTCCACTCTCAGTTGCCAGACCGCCTTCAGAGTCTCCAGTTCCCCAGTTTTCAATCCAAGTCAAGCCGCAATCTTTTGCTAAACCACCCTCACCTCCCCAAGGGATCGGCGTCCAGAAATCCATCCTAAGCGCTTTTGAACCTCCATCAATGGATATCTACGAGCGACTACCTGTAAAAACACGAGTCAGTATCAAAAGTGTGGCCGATGATTCTTTTCGCAGGGGTGTTGTTCCGGAAACGGAGCCGGAATCGAGTTTGAACACTCAATCACAGGATGTATCCCTGATATCCTCTCAGGCACCAGAGAAAGGGAATGCTTCCCACAAGCCAAATGCAGCTTCACCGTTTTCCCAGTCTCAATCCGAGATACGGATTGATATCGCTAAACGTGCTCAGCTAGAAGACTCTTCTCAACTGTCGGCTGTCGTTCTTGTACCCACCTCGCCACCGTCACTTGCCGTCGAGCCTCCTGCGTCTCTGATATCTTGGCCCGCTACGCCTTCACGGTCATTGTCAAGGTCTGACTCTCAGAATTCCCTTATTTCGAGGATGCGGCCGCGTACGCCCAAGTCAAAAGGGAAAGGTAGCCGCGATTTTGTGGCAAAGAAAATGCAGGAGCACCAGGAGCAATTCGAAATGGGGATGATTTTGGAAGAAGAAGAAGCGGCTGTTGAGCCTGAGAAGGAATGGGGGAAAGGTATTCGGAAGTTGTCCCCTGTGGCTGTTAATGGTGGTGTTGCGAGTTCGGATAGTAATGAGGCTGGAGGTTCCGAGAGAGGACGGACGGGTAATGGAAATGGTGGTAAGAACAAGCGGCTTGCAGGGACTAGTCCGACACGGTTCGCTCCCTACCCCGACCGGTCGTCTTCCTCTGATGCGGTCAAGGCGAAAGTCAAGGCCAGACATGATCAGGTGAAAGAAGTTCGTGGCAGACTCGGCGATTCTGACGTTCCAATGAGCTCGATCGAGCAATTCTCGTCCTTGGAGAAACAAGCGAGAAAGGATAAGGACAGTGGTGCGAAACTTGGAAGGATGGATAGTGCAGGACATCAAGGCAAGGGGAAGCAGGTTGCAAGGAGCGAGTCGCCTGGTGTGGTTCTGGTGCCGCCTTCGTCGTCGCCTATCCAAAAGAGGGGACGGGAGTTGGCAGAGGAGGCTCGGCGGAGGAATAGGCCTGCCCTTATTAAGAAGAGGCCGTTCATAGAGGTGTTGAAGAATGCGGAGAAGACACCTTGGGGCACCACGCAAAGCACGGAAAAAGACAGTTCAGTCAGTGGTTATGATGCGAGTGACCCACAATTATTGAGCAGCATTGAGATGCCGCTGTCAGTGCCGAGGGAGGCGGTTGATGAGATTGTGGACACCAGTGGGAGTGTTGTGGATGAACGCAAGGGCGGACAGCAAAGGGTGTTGGATCCACTCGAGGAGGTGGTGAAGGAGATGGAGGCAGCGTATGTTGACTTGGAGGGTGGCATGGGTGCTGGGAAGGGCGAGGCAGCAAGAAGGATAGATAACGATCAGGGCGAAGGTGATGTGCATATGCATGGGGTGGACGAGCAGGATAGCACGCTGCAGGACGAGTCGGGAGGAACGAATGGTGTTGCGGTGGTCGTTCCAAAAGGTCCTCACGCTATTCTAGCGCTCAGGCAGGAGGAGGAAGAGTCGACCCAAGATTTGATGCGCGACGTCGTGGAGGCTGTTACTGTGGAACCGATGAATGGTGATATGCCTAGTCGAAGCGCTGAAGGCTTTGGTTCTGTTCCTGTGGCTGAGCTTCTTGGAGAAAGCCAGGGCCCCGTTGAAGTGAATGGCGTAGAGCACAATTCGGGATTGCCCAAGGTGGTGCAAGAGTCGGAGCGGTCCGAGCAGCCAGAAGAGGGATCGACGTCAGCTACGACAAATCGAGAAATTTCCGAAAAGGATTTGCAGACCGAGGTTATTGTGATTGTCGTTTCTAACGCTATAGTCATCATTGATGTTTCGTGTTGTACAGGATGCCCCTAGTCCTACGCCCTCTGTTGACAAAGTTGATTTTGAGAGTTTGTGGGAGCAGGAGCGAAGACGCAATCAAGGGTTACAACGCGAAATATCGGCCCTTCTACAGGCGCTGCAGATAGCTCATAGTTCAGGCCTCCACCCCCAACGCGACATGGCAGACCTCAAAGCGACACATGAGCGAGAAAAATCTCAATGGGTCGCCGAGCGTGAAACCCTTGTGGCTGCTGCTGCAACCTCGGCGACGGCCAAAGAACGCGCTGAGAAGGACATTGAGTTCTTCAGGGAACAATACGCAAGTGCCTCAGAGTTTGTTACGTCTATGCGTGCAGAGAACAAGGAACTCGAGAAGAACACGGCGATTGCACAGGAGCAGACCAAGACCGGCGTGGCTCTTGTAAAGGCGACATTTGAGAAGCGGGTGGCTGATTTACAGAAACATATCGACAGTTTACAGATGATGATCAAGTTCTTGATGGAGAAAGACGCGAGAACGGACGGGGATGGGATTAGGCGGAGGGCAGCAGAGGAGCCTGAGCTTAGAGCCAGATGCACTGCGTTCAAAGAAAGGGCATATGAGGCAGAGGATCAGCTATCTCATCTTGCTGCCCGTTTACGGTATAAAGAATTGGAGTGTCAGAGACTGGAAATTGAAGTGGGGAAGCTCAGCGCTGAGTTAAGCTCCTCGAGGTCACAGTTGGAGAAACTGTCGCAAGAACAGGATATGGGTAATGAGCTTGTGCACCGGTGCTTGTGGAGACCAGAAGGGGCCGAACCTTGCGATCAGGTTTTCTTGAATATTGAGGTGAGTGACAGTCTTCTGTGTGGATATGACCAAGGGTCTAATGTATCTTTGTAGGATCTGGAGAACCATGTACTCTCCAGTGGTCATTTGAACAATTCTTAATTATCATTGTATTTTTCTGAAGATCATTTACGTTGTACCATAGTCGCACAATAACGTCTAACAAGTTTCAAAAAAGTTTTCAAAACGCCTCTAATAGTCACGACCGTGACACTTGAAGATATATGAGTTGCTTGTTTGTAGTGTGGTTTTGTTGCTATTCTATCAAATAATCGTTCACGCCTAGCTCATCCCCATTTTTGGCACATGAAAAAGAGGGTATAGATCCCTATCAAGTGATGCTTCAGCGTTTCATCGCTTAGCGTCAATCAAAGGTGGATGGTATCCAATTGAAATGATTGAATGAAACACTGTTCTAGACCCCTTTCTACGACTCAGTGTTTACGGGGTTTGGTTGTATGGGCTCCATGGTCCTATATAATTCCATTTGCTGGTGAATAGGGCCGTGGTTGGTCGAGACATTTGAAGGTGGAGCTTTGTCCAGAGCCCTGCATACAGCTTTCATCGATAAAAGCCCACATCACTCCCCCCACGTACCTGCGTAGCGACAAACCACCCTACTCATAATGCAAAGTGAACATCTAGATGGAGACCTATGGCAAACACTTGGCCGTTTTGGGTGAGTCAAAAAACATCAGGTAGCAGCACACTCCCACTAAATGACGCTGTATTGCAGGTTATTGCCGGGTACGCCAGTCGACCAAGGCCACCTAATAAACAAGTATTCCAATGCTTTTAGAAGAATGTTCGTCAAGTTTTAAGATCAAACTTAGTGACACCAGTGGCTGGGGAATTATCGGGTACAATCCGTCGACGATTAAAGTATCGTAAGTAGACACTTTTAGTCTTGAGCAAAGAAATGATATATATGTGGATTACTGTAGCATCGAAAAGGCGAACGAAGACAGAGACCATCAGCCAACCGGCTCGGGAGATCCCCGCTCTGCGGGTGTGCAGGGTGGACCGGAAAAGCAGCCGGAAAAGCCGCCAAAGTGACAGAAATATATGTTTTGGTTAATTTCCGCCAGAAGGAATCGGATTTTTGAAATTGAAGAGAAATAGGCGGCCGGTGTGATAAACTGAGCTCATGTAACGTAAATGGTACTGTTATGTCCTGGATCGTACCACTGTGTACAGTAGATGACTATTCCAGTGCTCAAGGATCATCTCCTGAAAGGCTGGGTGTTATGTACAGCAATCGCGTGCGCGATGGCTCGAGTGTACGATTTGGTTAGACTAGACTTGGAGGGTGTATGGCATACTCGAAAATCGATTAGAGAACCAGATGGCAGCCAAACGGAGAAGGGTATTACTTATGATGATATACACTACGTGATATTATGCCAACAAACATTAATCCAGTGTTGTAAGAGTCCCCCTTCATTACATTGGGCTTCAAAAGTGGGGATGTTGTATTTATAGTATCAGTTCCTTACCTTTGGCTAATTCATTGTTCAAACTACATCGAGTCCCTTTACTATTGTCTCACTCCATGGCGTGTGATTAACCATGTTGCTACCTTCCAGGTGGGGGTCGACTACTGAACGGAGGTTTAGTGCGTCCGAACTGTCTCATGCTATGTACTTAGCTCCTCAGCAGTCCTCCTGTTAATATAGCAATCTGGAAACATTCGGTAAGTAAAGCGGGGTGGTAATTTTTAGGGGTATTGATGAACTTAGGAATACTCGCCGCGGGGGTGAGAAAAAGTGCAAGACATTAAGAGGGTCCGCTCTTATTGGGACTAGCTCTATTGGCGTTGAAGTGTCATATTGCGTCATTTAGGTGCCCGTTAGCATAAGGAATCCCATTAGGCCGTTGGTCATTGATAATCAGCAATTCGATCAGAAAATCAGGAGTCAGGAGCTCGTGTTAATACCGCGTTGGATCCATTGGGGATCCAGTTGATGGGGTAAGTCCATTTGCCACAGAGGTACTAACACTATTTGGTTGCTGATATTTTTAGTTCGAACATGAAGGTTATGACAGAACGTTCTGCAGAGTGGGGTTGAACAATGGTCGAAGGAAGTAAAGCGGCGGTCTAAGTGGAGAAAAGGAGCCACAATTTAACCATCCATGGTTTCATCGCGTTGCTTTGTCCTTTCCTAATCTGTTTGAATGAACGTTCTGCTGGAATGAAAGAACCTTGCAGGCTGTCAAGAAATTATCGAGTCTAGAAGTTGGAGAAAGAAGAACTCCAGCTCCTCGTTCTAGTCCTCACGACGAACGCTCCACTCGTATCATGTGTTGTTCCCAACTGAAGCCGAGGTTATTTCGTATTTAGCTATCTGGCTGAATTCGAAGCATATAAATTGTTCAGGATGGATGGCGATTCCATTAGCCGACCTCGGTTGTCTTTCTTCATCCTAATACTAGTACTCAACAATGTCCGAATCTCTCCAAACTGGCCACTACTTTATCTACAATGGAGATGACCTCGTTGGTCGCAGTCTCCATGAAGATAGGTCTCTTCTCCCCAAGCATATATTCAACAAGACTGACGACAAGGAGCCTCAGGTGAGTCAGGCTATTCATGATACTGCATCATCTTACCAACTAATACTAAATTCCTTTAGTGGACCGTGGAGGCCCTCCCACATGGCCGCTATAAATTGTACGCAAAGGGGGCTCCCACTGGCGTTGAGAAAAACCATGTTGTTGCCTTCCTCATTGATCAAGCAAAAGCTGAGGAGTGGAACATTAAGCCTGTGCACGGCCTCAAAGGCGAATACGAGTAAGTTTATACTCGCGCGTTATGGGCTTACCACGAGACTAAAACTCTGAAAGAATTTCCTCTTCATTGAATGCATTCTGGGAGGTTTCCGAGCCTGGGAAACATAGCCCGGTATGAATTCTCTGCGTTATTCATTTCCATCAGATTCGCTTAATTTTTTCGACAAGATTAATGTTGTAGGACCTCGAGGTGGTCAGGACATGATTCCGAACCCACGATATATCTTCAGGATCGTACCAGCGCACCATAACTGATCAAATTTGCGAAGGAAAGACGTAATGAAATGTGTTGAATTTCTGGCAGTGCTAGGCGTTGAATATGCTTGTAATTGTACCTGAAAATGTTTTTCAAAGATGATTGCTATTGTAGGAGGCTTGTTTGATGTTGTGAACTAGGCTTGAAACACATCTGAAAAATGATTGCTGTTTAACATTGAGTGATGGGATAGGGTGATCAGGCTGTTCCGGTCACGGTCACGTCACTACCACATTGTGGACCTCCTGCCACTCAGGCTCTTAAAGCCCATTCAGTAGCCAATATCCATTCAAGTACCTTCAACCCCACACATGTGGAGAGTGTCTAGATGCACCAAAGTCATGCAAAGTTTTCTCCTCACCCTTCCAGAGGAAATATTGTCAAAATTATATGCTCACAAATAATTGAAGATATCTGTCAATAAAGCAGATATAGAATCATTGATTAGATAGTGAGGATGATGATGCCCACCTCCCCAACCCACTACTCAAAGCACCACCCTAACAGGGTCATTGACCTAGTTTTCATGAAGGACCACAATAGGATACAAACCACATGTGAAGTCAATTTAGAGAAATGTGGGAGCTCAGACCATGCCCTCATCACCATCGAGTGGGCTAATGATGTACCCCCCTTTTGCCCTCCTTACATGAAGAAAGATAGTGAGGAGGAGTCCACTTTCCTCATGACCATAGGAGACAAGGAGTGGTGGTCCTCCCTAGTGCTGGCTCTGAGCAGAGAAGAACAAACCAAAGTGGCACAGCAGAATTTCTCAACTTTGTATGACACAATCCAAAACTCATGGAACACTTTCTGTTGAGAGGATGACAACAGCAACATGCAGCAGCTAGTTAAGCAAGACTTTCACTTACAATCTAGAGTGGTGTAGTAGATAGAGAGAGTAGCATGTAGCAATGATTTCAAGAGGAGGCGAAGGCTCAACAATTGAGAGAATGAAGTTTGTTATTTTTCTACCTACAGAATACATGGCTTTTATACTGTACACTACAGACCAGGTATATTAATAGAAGAAAAATACATGAAATGTCAGACATGGTTATGTGCTGAGTAAGTGGATTATCAATCCCTTTCACATGTCATGTCAATGTGAGAGCAAATAGTCTGTTTGACAGTTCTATTCTAATATCATGTCAATTGTGTAATGGGTCTCATGTCATGTCAATCATGAGTAATGATGATCTTGTAATAACTTGATTCTGCTTATGACAGAGTAAGAGCATCATCATTCTTGCTATCTAATCAATGATTCAGTATCTGCTTTATGTAAGGGATGTCTATCTCAGTGCTCAGGCAGTAAGCCAAAGACCAAGTATAGGACTCTCAAAGGTGAGTGGTAATGGCAAGATAACCACTGCTTAGATAAGATATAGATATGTCTGGTCACCAGGTAGAGCGATGCTCTAGGTAGTTCCTCAGACAGTGAGAGCGAGGTGAGAGTAGAGGAGATACTTGTATTGAAAGCCTAGGGAATCCTAGGCAAGTATTTACTACTTATATACATGAAGTGGTAACTAAGAAGAGTTAAAATAGTAGGATGAAACAAGTAAGAGATAGTTGATGGCTATCTCTGGTTGTAATATGAGTAAGAATATTGGTAAGGTGATGAATAAGGACACCTGGGGCCCAGAGTAGCCCAAGGTAGTAGTCAGAATGTATGACTGTACAGTTGTCAGAAGCTCACTAGTACAGCCATTACCGCGATCCTACTAACTCCTCAGGCATCACTCCAGAGGCATTGAAGGAGAGAATAAAGAGAAAGGGAATAGATTGAGTACTTTGACGCTATACTATGGATAGATGATCAAAGAGCTAAGAGTTAAATAAACTACAACAAAGCTTTAAGTACAAAGAAAAGAATAAAAGAATGGCCTTTGGTCGAATTGAACCATTGACCACTGAAAAGGAAATAAGAAAAGGCGCGTGCTTGGTAAGGCATTAAAAGAGATGCGCACTTAGGCGAGTGCTACTATGTGTGCATCTAGGTGAGTGCTAAAAGTGTGGATGGGGAGAAAAGAAAAGAAAAGAGAAGAGGGGAAGAAAGGAAGAAGATAAAGTAATGAAATCATAACATCACCCCCCCTTTAAGGATTGCATCCATGCAATCATAAAGAGTTGGCATGTTGTCTCGCACCTTTCCACACCCTCCAATTCTGCTCTAACTTCTCCAGGTATTCTCTCTCAAACTTTCCGTCCTCCCAACCAAACAATCTCTGAGGTACCCAAGGTTCCATGTTGTTTTCGTAGCATTTGAAATCTAGGTCTCTGAACGCTATATGTCTAGGAGCCGCTGGGCATTTATTATGGAACGCCTTGACCTTGTCTTGGGTGTTTGTCATATTTTCGGCAGGCTCCCAGGTACTTTCTTTGACAGGGTAACTGTTCCATTTTACCAGGTACTCCAGTTTCCCTCCATGTCTAACTCTACTATCCAGGAGTTCTTCCACCTCGTACTCCTCTTGATCTCCTACTATCTCGGGAGGGGGGCATCCATGAGTTCGTTGTCCAGGTGTTGTAGGTTCAATGTAGGGTTTGAGCTTAGACTCATTGAAAACATTGTGTATTTTCCAATTAGAGGGTATCTCTAATTGGTAAGCGGAGTTGCCAACCTTCCTTTTGACTACAAATGGGCCGTAGTATTTGTTATCCAATTTTTTAGAAGGTTGTCTTGTCTTGATGTCCGTCGAGTCCAATAATACCTTAGATCCAATCATGTACTCTATAGCAGCCTTAGTGTGTTTGTCATAAGACTCCTTCATCTTCTGATTCAATTTCAGGAGTGCTGCTTTTGCCTTAGAGATTGCATTCTTAGTTTGTTCTAAGAAGTCTTGTACCGATTGGTTCTTGGAATTACCCATTGGTTCCGTTCCTGTGTAGGGATTCCGACCATTGTTCAGCATAAACAGGGAATAACTGGTTGCGCTGTGAGCCCTGTTATTATGACAGACCCGGGCGATAGGTAACCAATCTGCCCAGTTATTCTGTTGGCTGTTTACATAAATGCACAAGTACTCTATGAGTTCTTGGTTAACTTGCTCCATCTGGCCATCAGTCTGAGGATGGAATGCTGTTGAGTAATTCCCTGAAATTCCTAAACACCTGTATAATTCCCTCATGAAATTTGATATGAATTGGGCACCGCAATCACTTATCACCTTTTTCGGGAGACCGTGTTCTTTGAATACGTTGTCTCTGAATAGTGTGGCTGTCCCCAAAGCAGTGATAGTTGAGTTTGTAGGTATATAATATACCTTCTTTGTCAAGTGATCCACAATTACCATTACCATATCGTATCCCTTTGATTCTGGCAGTGGTCCTATGAAGTCAATGCTAATAGTATGCCATGGTTTGGGGGGAATCTCATTAGGATGGAGGGGTGCCACCTTTCATTGTCTGTTTGGTTTATTTAAGGCACATCCTTCACATCCCTTGATATATCTCTCGACATCTGTTTTCATATTGGGCCACCAGTAATTTCTGGTGATCAGCTCTATGGTCTTTGTGACTCCAGGATGACTGTTAGCAGCCCAACTGTGACAGATGGTAATAATGAGATCCCTAGTCTCCTGGTCTACTGGTACATACATGCGATCTTGCCAATAGACCCATCGATCCTGGACTTTAAAGTCAGGATCTCTGTTCTTGATTCCTTCATGGACCTGTTTATCCCAGTGTCTTTTACTGAGTTTTGCAATTTTAGTCTTGGCTTCATCGAGTGTGTGGTCATCATCATAAATGCGAATGAATAGATGTTCTTTTAGGAGTATGGTGTTTTTGTTATTGTTTACTCCTTTATCATGTCCTGCGCGTCTCGACAAGAGGTCTGGTTTGGTATTTGCTTGTCCAGGTCTATGTTTTATCAAGAAATTATAGTCTTGTAGGTCTGTTATCCATCTAGCTTGGTGGCAGTTTAAGTTCTGCAGTTTTCTGAAATATGTTAAGTTCTGATGATTGGTCAGAACTTCAATTGGCTTTTCCACTCCCTTAAGGTAATGGGACCACTCATAGAAGCTTGCCATGATAGCAAGCATTTCTTTGTCATAAATTTCATAGTTGCGTTCTGCCTCATTTAAAGACTGAGACATATACACAACTGGTCTCCAGGTACCATCTGCCTGCTGTTTGGGATAAAATGGATCCTAAGGCAAAATCCGATGCATCTGACTCGACTCTGAACTGTTCAGTGGTGTTTGGGATAACCAGGATAGGTTGAGTTGTAACTCTTTGTTTTAAGCCATTGAAGGCTCTATCTTGGTCTGGTCCCCAATTCCAGTCCACCTTACCAGTCAGAATAGTAAGCAGTTTGGCAATCCGAGTGAATCCCTCGATAAATCTTCTGTAGAAGTTACAGAAGCCTAGGAATTGCTGGAGTTCCTGCTTACAAGTTGGTCTGGGCCACTCTGTAACCCCCTTGACCTTGATCGGGTCCATTTGAATTGAGTTGGCCAATATTATCAACCCAAGGAACTCAATCTCAGTCCTTTCAAACTGGCATTTTTCTGGTTTGAGTGATAACTGATGTTCCTCGAGTTTGGCTAGTACCTGCACAACCCGCTGTTGATGTTCTTCGAGCGTCTTAGTGAAAACAAGTATATCATCCATGTAGATGCTCATCCATCCCTCAGCAATTTCATTTCAAAATATGTCGTTCATCATTGTCTGAAAGGTTGCTGGGGAGTTTGTAAGTCTGAAGAACATTACTAACGGTTCAAATAGTCCTCGATTCATTCTGAAGGCCACCTTCCATTCATCACCATCCTTGATCCTGATATTATTATACCCCCATCGGATATCCATTTTTGAAAAGTATTGGGCATTGGATAACCAATCAATTAATTCACTGATGAGGGGTAGAGGATATCGGTTCTTTATGGTCATTTTGTTTAATTTCTGATAGTCCTGTACAGGTCTCAAGGAGCCATCCTTTTTCTTTATGAAGAAGAAAGGGGATGCCATGGGTGATTTACTAGGTCTGATTCATCCAGAGTCAAGGTTTTCTTTGAGAAATTCATCAAGCTGCCATTGCTCATGTTACGCCCTCCAACCTTCAGCGCTCAAGGTTCAACCCCTAAGTGCCCTAACCCCTATTTTTGACGTTTTGACGTCTTTTTGTTTATCTTTGTTTATCCCTTTGCGAATACTCATCCTTACTGACTCGATGGACAGTGTTTCACCTGTAGTCAACATCGCTGACTATTGCTTCGGGCTACTCTGGTCCCCAGCATCCTTATTCATCGCCTC
>KZ302107.1:0-53434 GCA_002554575.1 Amanita thiersii Skay4041 | reverse complement strand
TATCCTTCTTCCATCCAAGTTTAGCACCCAAACTCCCCCTTTTTCTTTTTTCTTTCGGGGCCCCTTCTACACAACCCATGTAAGATTACTGTATAAAGGGTCAACGAGGAGATCACAATCCAACATTGCACATTTTGAAAAAAAAAAAAAAAAAAAAAAAAAAAAATCAGCCAGTAATAATACACGCTCTTTCAGTTTTTTCGTTGTTTTCTACAACAAAGACGGGGACGGTAAGTGAGTAAAGCGTTCTGATTAGGCTTAAAGCCCCCCAAAGTCCCCGCCATCCACTACGCAGCCTTCATCTCTGTATCCTCATCCTTCTTCACCAGCCCCTCTGCAACCAAAAGCGCATCAATCTCGGCGGGCTTGTATATCCTTGCTTTAGGCTGGTTGGTCTTTGGATCTAGCATAAGCGTCGCAAACTCCACTATATGCACACACACACACACACGCATAGATAAATGTAACAGATCAGCATAAAGAAACAACCACTCACATTTCTCGCTCCCCAAACTCGTACTATCCATCGTCTTACTCATTGTCTTGAGCACCAAACTGATCGCATCCTTGACCTTCATATCGTCTTTATATTCTTGTTTGAGCAGGGACTGGGCAGTGCCGCTGTTAGCCCCGATACAGGTGGCTTTCCAGCCTGAATAGTTGCCTGAAGGGTCGGAGTGGTATAGTTGGAAGCGGTAGTGCGGGTCATACCCTGCGTAGAGGAGGGAGACGCCGAATGGGCGGAGGCCTGGTGTGTGTGTTGGGGGTTTAAGGGATTAAAAAGATAAGAGACGAGACGGGGGAAGAAGGCATGGGAAGGGATGGACTTGCCTCCGAATTGAGTATATCCCTGTTTGAGATCGCATAACCGTTGTGCGAGGAGCTCGACGGGGATATCTTGGTTATAGAGCAATAAATGCCGTTGAGCGGCGGTACGTGAATAGTTGACGAGCGAGTTGGCATCAGCAGTCAGTCCTGCTACCCCGCCAATAACGTTTCTGGACGGTGATGGGAAGTGAATGAGCATGTAAAACGTATCATTAACAGAGAGGGGATGAGGGGGACAACATACGAATTCAACAAAAAAATCTTCTCCCCGCTTCCTCCGTACCCGCCTTCTTTTGCTCCAGAGAGGTCGAGGAGTTTGCCTGTGACGCGTTTCTCGGCGACGAGCACGACACCGTCGCTGGCTAGGATGCCGATGACGGTGCCTGCGTGGGATATGGCTTCCATAGCATATTCGACTGAGAAGTGGGTAGTGTGGATGGGTATGTGGGTTGGTTGAGGTTGTAGGGGAAGGGGGGATAGTAAACTCACTTTGGTATAGCCGGCCTGTGGGGATGCATCACATGAAAGATGAGAAAGATGGATTTCATAGTAAAAAAAAAAAGCATCGCACCTTCCGGCGAGAATATAGTCGTCCGACCTTTGAGTTTTATCACAATACAGAATCAATACATCTCCACCAAGCACTAAGAGTTCTTTATTGCTCACTGTCGTATCGTCTTGCCTTAGTTCTCATCATCAACAACCCCTTTCACAATAAAGCACAGGAAACATAGATACACATACCATTGTTCAATACTCGAGAGAGAGAGAAAGGGGAAAGAAAGATCAAGGAGTTGTACGCAAACACGCGTCGTTGTGTGTTATGTGTGCATGCATACGCGTCCCTCTCTCTCTCATATCGGCAACTTCCGGTGAATCTAATCTTTATTACGTATACCTCTTTTGCCTCAGGTTCTAATACATCACGATACGACTTGCATTACGCCAATAACTACCAGAATCTCCATCCAACATCCTACGAACTGTGTCACTCTTCGTCTCAACCCTACGTGGCACCCCATCAAGTGACATCGCAAATGTCGAAACAGCATGCGCCATTGCTTTCGTATTATTCACCCATGCACCAACATTCAGATTCTGAATGTTATCACATGCTTTATGGTAACACGCATCATACGGAGCACCAGCAACTCCTCCCCACCTATTCAACAACCAGTCAGCAACCCAACGAGAGAGAAAAAAAGGAGGAAACAAACCACGTAAACTCCTCTTGCGTCTTATTCTCATCAGTTCCCGAAAACACACCGCCTACAGGGATACCAAAACCCATAAACGAAAGATGATCGCTGCCTCCACCAAGACTAGTCGGAGCAGTTTTTATTCCAGACGATTTATAATAATCCTCTAAAACTCGCTCGATGCGGTCACTTCCCGCAGGGCCAGTAACATTGAATACGCTGCTGTCACCATCGTAGATAAAGTAGCCGAAATTAGGCGAGGCGAGCATGTCTGCGTTGAGGTACAACGCGATGTTGTTGCCCTCGTCTGCAGAGAGGGAGGATAGATAATGAATGGATCCTAACAATCCATTTTCTTCTGCCGTCCAGAACCCAAATCGGATAGCGTGTTTGACTTCAAAACGAGCAAGCTGCAAGGCAATTTCAAGCACAGCTATCGATCCAGAGGCGTTATCATTGATACCCTACAAGCAGTGGATTTTAGTGAATGAAATGTATATCTCGAATACCACCTGGGACCACTCACAGGACCTGCGTTGACAGAATCGGTATGTCCACCAACCATAACGACGTTCGTCTGATCACCCGTTTTAGTCGTAGCCAACACGTTACTCGTATACCGTTTTTCATTTATCACGGTTATATTCAGTGCGCCATTGAATGTCTTCCTAGCGTTGATGTCTGCAAGCAACTTTTGACCACTTTCCGCTGAGATACCACAAGCGGGGACAGCCGGTCCCTCGGGTAGAGCGTCCTGGGAAATACCACCTTGTAACACCTCGGTTTCATTATTATAAATGATAGCTGCTGCTGCCCCTGACTTTCCCGCCAGCGCAACTTTCAAAGAGAATGGACACGCCCCACGACTAATGAGAGCAATTTTGTCAGTCATGTTCGTTGGATAATCGTTCTGAAAAGAATAAAGTTCAACCATCAAGAAAAGATAATACTGTTTTTTTTTTCTTTTCCCTCACTTGTTTGCATCCCAAGTCGTTAACAGAAACCAAAGGCCCAACAATGTGTCCTGCGGGACTATAAGTCATCCACTCCGCATCGTATGCCAAGCCGTTCACTGTAAGGTTTGCAGTGCCTTCTAAATAAAGCTCCGAGTACGTCTGTAGCTGTGTATCGTAGTAACCCGTTGCGTCCAATTGTTTCTTGATATAGTCTACTGTTTCGTTGTGGCTTCGAGTACCAAACACACGATTACCGGCCCCGTTCCGTGTTGCGAATGAAAGAAGCTCTTCTGCGTGCTTTACTAGATTTTTCCCATGGATTGTGGTGGTTAGAGCTTCAGATGTAACAGTGGGTCTCTGGCCGCTGTTTTGGGGTGTTATCAACGACTTGTTGTAGCCAAGTGCAATGGAGGTGGAAAAAGCGAGGAAGAGAAGGGATGGTTGTATCATTTTTCTTTTTTCTTGCCAGAAGCGACTGTTCAGTATGTACTTTAGTACACAGGCAAAGATCCATGGTTGCGATGGCTAAGTAAACTTTGAAAGGCTTTCATGTTTCATTGGAGTATCGGTCTCATCAAAAGTCCATGCGCGTATCATTATTTCGAGGAGAAAACGCCAGTAATGAACGCTTGATGAGGGCGTTTCAATCATTGTACGATAGCCGTGCAGTAGTAGTACAGGAGGAGAGTCAGTGGTTATGCGGGTTATGGTTAGTTTCCGGTAACTCCCGATAAATTTCAATCTAATCTATATTACGTCACAGTATTCCCCACCCCAACCTCCTGCAGCAACTCAACCGCCTTGTGGACCTGCACCCTCGTCTCATCCTCCAAACTCACCACCACCACCCCCTCCTCACCCACCGGCCTCTCCAGCGTCGCAAGCTGACTATCTAGCATCCCAACCTTCATAAAATGCCCTGCACGCGTCTCCATCCGTTTCTGCAACACCTCCCGAGGACCGTCGATGAACACAAAGTACGTCTCTAGCATCCTGTTGCTGCTTTTTGCTGTGATTGTGTTACTACTATCCTCCGTCCTCCGTCCACGCAATACATCCCGATACTGCTTCTTCAATGCCGAACACCCAATCACAATACCCACCACCAGTTCCCCTTCCTCCTTCTCCCCTTCCCCTCCTCTTCTCTGTCCCCTTGAACCGACCCCATTCTTAGCACCAACCGTCCTCTCCTCCGCCGTCCGCCGTATAATCTCCAACCACGGTCTCCGATCCTCATCCGTCAACGGTACCCCCCTCCCCATCTTCTCAACATTCGCACGCGGGTGCAGATCGTCCCCATCTACGAAAGGGAACCCTAACTCTCTCGCGAGCGCAGTTCCTAGTGTTGTTTTTCCAGTTCCTGATACGCCCTGTGTTGGGGTGGGAGGGAAGATGGAAGATAAAGATAAATAAGGTTTTGTAGGAGCAGGCAGGTTGCCTTACCATGACGATAACAGAAACGTATCTTGTTGGGGGAGCTGCGTCCGGCATGGCGTTCATCTGCAAAAAAAGGGGAGGATTTAGATCAGTGCCAGTGGACGGTTTGGTAGGAGGAAGAATGAGATCCCAACCCACATCCGGATTCTCCGGGCCGGTCATCTCGGTTTGTTGCGCCAGCCTCTACAACTCCTCTACACCTTTTCTTACGACTGACCAAAAACACCTCGACTAACAGTATTGGTATGGGCTCTAATATAATTCACAGAGTTTAACGTATATATCTCCAGCAAAACAATCCCAATAGCTGTAGCTACCTACCCCCACTTGACTATTTTCGTTCCTGAATCACGGACCTCTATTTTTTTTTCCCCTTCCACACTCACCAAAACCCATTGCTGCAATGTATTTGCCTTGTAAATCCTTCCTATTCAGGGTTTTGTGTGGTGTATCCGCCTCTTCTGACCTGTTTGAGAATTAGCGAGCAGCGGAATACAGTCGTTGTGAAACAGTAGGCGACAAATTGTATGTTCACATCAAAACATCCATGCGGCTCGGAGGTTGCAAGGGACAAACAGTTTCCATTGGAAATCTTATATAAGTACAGTAGACTGCTCGCTTTCCTGGGTCTTTTGACTGCCTGGTGCATCTCCCCCCCCATACGCATACTCACCTTATAATAACGATACGGGCTGGTTTTTCCTGTATAGTAAGTCAAAATATGTTTTATTTGGCCACAGCATGGCTGATAATATCTAGAATCTCATCATTAACCCCACCCAATGCGTCCTTCCGGTATCTTGCTCTTTGTGATCTCTATGCTTTTCAACGTCGTTGTAGCCGTGCCTTTGGTTCGTAAGCCCTTGATTTTTGCCTGTCTCTCTTTCTCAAAGTTGCGACCTATTACAAAAAAAAATTGATTGTCATAGTATGAAACCCGTTCGCTGCTGGAACCTCGGGCTGGATCAAATTTTGAATAGTAAGTCATCTTTAACTGAAAGTATTGTCATTCATAAAGGTTATTTTTTATTTTAATTTTTTAAAAAACGCCTTTTTTTAGTCCCGAGGGCGTATGCAAGGGACATTCAGAATACATGAAGCCATGGGAGTGCCAACGTAAAGAAGGTGCAACAGGCTTCCGGGAAAAGGTACCCTGGACGGTGGAGCTGGTTACAATCGGGTTAAAAAAAAAATGGAAAAGGTGTTACGAGATAGAAACCCTGTCCTTTAGCCTGAATCCAGGGACACGGGGTAGATATAATTCGGGATACTGTTATTTCAAACAATAGGACCCAACGAAGAGTCAAGGTTGATAATTTATAAGTTTATGGCGTATACGGCCGTCATGTGTCTAGTGTTTAAGGACGTTTGAACGGTTTTGAACCCCCCCAACAACAAACGGTGTGATCAGGAAAGGAACAGTTTTGAATGCTCGACAGATGCGCAGGTTTTTTGTGACATACACTGGCATGATGACCTGACACAGAGGCACTCCGAAACCTGCTCGATGATACTGCCAAGGTGTGCAAAAGCTCGCGCACTCCGAAAAAAGACAGCCAAGATCGATGCTGAGGGGTTGGCTTGAACTTTGAAAACACTCGAGGTCTTGCGATAGGTGTGGTACCAAGGCATCAGAACGGCCCAGTTTTATATTTGTGATTTAAGCAGTCAGCCACCACAAAACCATTTGTTGGAGACTGTGGTTACGAGTCCGAAGTTTACGAGAATTCGTTTTGTTAATGAGCATTTTTCACGCATTAAATCTGCACTTTATTTATATTTACAATTGTCTGGTTTTGCGCCAACTGCTGTTGGTGCCTGTTTTCACGCACTAAATCTGCTCATTGTTTGCATCTATTTGGTCTCAAGGGCAAATTCCCACCATATTAGAGAAAAAGCATCATAATGATAGAACCACCATGCCGCTCACCACACCAAGGTTACCTATAAAGCAGGTCCTCACGTCCTGCCTATGCTGGATACTGTTGGAAGTACAATAGTAGTGCCATAGTTTGCAGTTTTGTGACATGTGATGTCACACTTTCTATATTCAGTAGTTATACTGTATTGGTAGCACAAGTCCTAACCATGATGCTGTATTTCATCCTCTGGTGTGAGTTATACCTTTCTTCAATGGTTGCCATCTTTCTCTACATGTCTGTCACTGGTTTGTCAGTTTGCCATGTTTTCTGAATGGTTTAGCAAGGGGATGCTTAGCTACATATGCATCCCAGGAAGCCCTAGTATCCTCAGTGATGCAACAGCCCCCCTCATCACTCCAAGTCCACCCCGAAACCTTCTGGAGATTGCATATTGTATGACAGGTTTTGCACATCTAGAGAAGCATAAGAACATGTAGTTAACTAATGGAGGGTATCTACTTACATTAGTCCACTTGCTCTTGCATACTGCAGAGGTCTTGATAGAGCCTTTGACCAGATGTGTCAGGAGCTCACAAAACTAAGCTGTTTCCACAATCCAACACTCTCAGGCATCACTCCTTGGCTTGAAGAGCAGAAGAGAGAAGAGGATATATAGAGAAGAGTTGTACTCTTGTAGCTACACAGTGAGGTAGACTATCAAAGAGTTAAAAGAACTAAACTATTACAAACAAAGGATTAAAAGAAACAGTATAGTAAACAGTCAAGGAGAGAATTGAACCAAGGACTTCTAGGGTTTGTCCGAGATGTCCGACATATCCGACATCCCCGAGATTGACTGAGAAGTCCAAGACCAATAAGATAAGATAAGAAAAAGGGAAGGGAAAAGGAAAAGAAAAAGAAAAGAAAAGAAAAAGGAAAAGGAATAAATGACGAACGGATGTAACAAGATGAGGGTGCAAATGAGCTGCAACAACTGTCCAGAATGAAGTAGTGAAGTTCCCTCCATCCCCTGCCTCTGACTTGTGGTCAAAGAGGTATTGGACAAGGACACCCTCCTCTTCATCAGTCCAGACAGCCTTTTCAGTCATTATATAGTAGCAGAGGGGGATGGGAAAGTAATTAAATAGAGGGATTAGATGGTATTGTAAGCTATCACTCCAGTTCCGCTTTTGTGGCAACCGTGGGAATTTATTATATAAAGCTAATTCAACAATGAAAACGCAACAAACCAATTCCCGCAGATGGGAATTTCTGACATAAGCCAACCCCAACCTCAACCATGGTTGGGGTTGGCCAACCAAGGGCAGCCGAACAGGCCCTAAGTCACGCAACATGCATGTGGCCTTTCCTGTTTTTACATCACGACGCTGACACGGGAGGAGGGTAATTTGCATTTACACTGGCAGCCGGTCCTTTTTTTTTGGCATTTTACTATTCTTAAACATACCCAGGTTCGTAGCAGGCATATTGGTAGGTTATGCAAGTGGGACTTGGTGTCCGTGAACCTGGTTAGCATTGGTGTTCACGACCGGTGCATGACGAGACGGGATATTTCTTGTGATATTCCGGGGCCAGGGTATACCATCGAGTGTCACAGCAAATGTCGAAACAGCGTGAGCAGTTGCTTTTATATTGCTTTTTTGTTGGTTACCCATGCGGTAACGTTCAGATTCCAGACAACATCACAGGCTTTGCCAAAACAGGGATCGTAATCAGTGCCAACAGTCCCTCCCCCCTACAAAGGGGAATAAAATGAGCAACCCCCCCAAGCTAGTCAAAGGTAATAGACGAAGCGAACCAATTGGATTCTTCCTCCACCTTGTGGCGCCATTGTCTAGAGACCACACTACCTATCGGGATTCCAAAGTAATCACAAAGAGCATAGATAGTGTTTTCAAACAGATTGACAGGAGCAGTTGTCACCTCAGTTGCATTATAGTAGTCTTGGAAAACCCTTTCAATGAGGTCACTCCCCAGAGGACCACTCCTACTGTACGGAGTGTCCGAGCAACCACTCGTGTTGAACCCACTGCCGTTGCCTTTGTAAACAAAGTAAGCCGAAATTCTGTGAGGTGGTCATATCCACGTCGAGGTATATAGTGTAACATCACGTCGCTCGTCAGTGGAGAGGGAAGACATGTAATATCGAGACCCGGCAGGTCCAGATTCTCCTGCTGATCAAAAGCTAAACGGACAGCATTTTTGACCTTGAACCGTGCAAGGTGCAGAGCAACCTCGAGCATGGCTATTAAACCCGACGCATTGTCGTTCATACCCTATAGCCGAAAGTTTAACGTGAGATGTCTATCGCCCTAGCAGCACTACACACAGGACTTTCCATGAGAGAATCAGTATGTCCACCAATCATGATGACGTTTTTCTTATCTCACTTTTTAGTTGTAGTCACCACGTTGCGCGTGAATCGATCCTCATTGACGGCGTTGACATTCAAAGTTCCAATTACAGTCTTTCCAGTCTTTATCTCCGCTAGCAACTTCTGACCATCTGGTCCATAAATACCGCAACTGGGAATAGTTGGTCCTTTGGCCATAGCTTTCGGAGAGACCATAGCAGTAAATGAATCTGTTGCATTGTTGTAGATGATAACACCTGCTGCCCCCAACCTTCGTGCCAGTGCAACTTTCAAAGCAGCCGAACATGTCCCACGACGGATGAGAGCAATTTTCCCGGTCATATCCTCTGGATGGTTCCTCTGAAGAGATTAAAATTAGTTGTGTTCAACTCACGAACCAAGAGAATATTTATGCTCATGTGTTGGCACCCAAAGTTGTTAACAGTAACGACAGGGCCGACAACGTGTCCTCCCGGACTGTGAAGGAACCATGTCGCATTGTATGCTTGGCCGTGTACTGAAAGGCTTGCCGTTCCGTGTGAATAGAACTCCTTGAATGTCTGTAGCTGAGTGTCATAGTAGCCAGTTGCATCTAGTTGACTCTTGATGTAATCCACAGTTTCGTTATGACCTCAAGAACCGAATACACGACTACCCCTGCTACCAATTACGAAGGAGAGAAGATTCTCTACATACGTCGTTAGGTTTGTCCCATCGATAGTATTGGTAAGTGCTTCTTGGTAAGTCTTCAGAGGCAACAATATTTCCTGGGTAGTCATTGATTGCAACAGAAGTATTAGATCCAAATAAGGAGTCGCCCAAGGAGACTAAGAGGGGTATTTCTATCGTATTTATCGAAGAGATGGAACGCTAGCACCTTCTTATATGCTAGTATCTTGGGGCAGTGAGCTTGAAGCAAGCGTTACCAGTAAGCACTGTGTTGCGATGGGGATCTGATGATTCACATTTTATCGACAATTCCATCAAGACTCCTGTGGATCTGGCACGTAACACTTGAGGAATCGAAACGCACGGCTAATCATTGACGAAAGTGTCTGAGCTCTTGATTATCGACACTAGCCAACGGCAGAAAAGGATAAATAAAGAAGATCGATGGTGGTGTTCTTCATATGCATAGAAAGACAAAGCTGTCAATTGCAACTAGAATATCGCCAACAGGATCATGACGGACTTTACCATGGCGGTTGATGAGATACTAGGAGCTCGGTTGCCGAATTTGGCCAAATCTCAAGCCACGGATTGGGTCTACACTCACTCAGTAGCCTAATTCTTTGTAGATTGGATTATGAGTCAGCGTCGTCAATATTCACTTCATGACAAGGCGTACCCGTAATAAAGACCAAGATCGCATTGGATAGCCAGAAGCTGAGTTCAAGGACGCTGATCCGGTTGCTCTCGTCATCGGCGTGAGTCTTCTGGTTTTACATTACATGATATAACCCAGTGATTAGATTGAAAATTTCACCGTTTCTTGTTGCAAGGACAATGCCTCTCGGACAATACGGTGATATCAAGTAGAATATTCATCTCGCTAAGGTGTCTGCCAACGAACAGGTTTTGTTATCTCGAGCCCTTATCCAGCTGGCAATGAATACACCTTGATCCTTAATGCACAGGTCTGGATTTGACCCCATTCTATACGCTCTATATAGCGTTAGCAGCGTGTAGTGTAGCAAGACGACGAATGAGAACAGATCAATTCTTCAACTTGAAAGTTACCCGAATCCGGAACTCGGACCACCATTCCGAACTCCCTACTCTCCCCGTCTCCAAAGTCTCCGTAACTCCACTAAGCCAACTTGAACCACCTCCACTCAGATACCCAGGTACACACATTTCATTCTCCATTCCTTCATTCCATCATGTACCAAACTGACTTTTTTAAAAAAATTCTATATTGCTAGCAATTACTACAACAATAAAGTTACATTTACATTCCACATTTGATTGAGGGGAAGACAATCTATGAGGGGCAACGCAAACGCAAATAACGATAAACTTTCAGGTTGTCGATTTACTTTCTTCTCAATGTCCCGTGCTAAACTAAACAACAGGAGAAAATGAAAAGGAAGAGAAAGGATGAGAGACGATGGGAACAAAAGGAAGGACTGACAGTTCTCCAGAACCAATCAAATAAAGCACAAACGAATGAACGGATTATATCACAAATGAAAAAAAAATAAGAAGGAAACGAGCGAGGAGAAGAGACAATATATACACACATAAGAGGACCAGGAAAGAAACACCTAATGTTTTAAAAAAAAAGAAAGAGAAGAAGGAAAATCACATCAACGCCAACAACTGCGCCAAGATCACATCATCCGCTTCCTCCTCTTTCTGCGGATCCACAAACTCGACACGTCTTCTCGGCTTCATCGTTGATGAGCACTCATTCCCAACTGCAAACGGGGAATACGGACTCGGGTCACACGACCTCGACCGTGGCCTCTTCATCGCGCTCTTCCTCACCGCCGACCGATCACGGTGTCGAGGTGCCCCACCGCTCGTATCCGAACACATGCTCGTCCGCGCACTCGAACTTTTCGAACCCGACGACAGGGCCCCCCCACTAAATTCAGTCCCGGCAATCAACCCAGTCCCAACAATTGTGTTCACGCTGCTTCTCCTACTCTCACTACCGTTTCCCTTCAACCCTCTAATCGACCCGGGAGGCGTAGCCGTCGGTGTAGGCGTCAACGAAGGTGTAGAAGAAGATGTGATAACCGAGGATCCAGTGAAGTTCCGTGCAAAGGGATCATGAGGGTCTAGCAGATCACTGGGCGCGCTCATACTGGAAATAGAGCTGGAACTCGACCCAGACTCGATGTACGTGTCGAAATTGAAATCAAATTTCACCCCACTGTCTACACCAAATGGGGCTGGTTGAGGTTTGGGGGCATGTATGCTCCGGATAAGGGGCAAAAGCAACGACGAATCACAAGATCTTGACCGTGGCCTGCGCTGTCTACGCGTAGTTGTTGTCACCGCCGGTGCTGTAGCACGTTTAACCCGGGTTGGCGTCCCTGGCGCGTTCCTCACTGTCATCCCCCCCAAACTCGGACCCGCAACACTACCACTACCCGTGGTAGAAACACTAGACACAGATTCATGATGTTGATGCTGATGTCGCCAATGTCCACCAACTCCCGTAGGAATCGCCAGCGAAACGCTCGACCCTCCACCAAGACTCGCATTCGCACTAGCCCTCTTGGTTTTCCGCGGTGTGCCAGGAGGTGTGGGTGTGCATAGAACGATCACAGGCGAACCTGTACGGCAGGGTGCGAATGGATCACGAAGGTCCAGGAAGTCTGTTAGGTTGTCATCGTTGGCGATTGAGGAGATACTGGTGGTGCTGGTACTGGTGGTAAGGGTGGATCTGACGCTTGGGCTGCTCGTAGTCGAGGTGGTAGGTGTAGTCACCTGTTCACTGGTCTCTCTAACCGGCGTCACAGGCGGCTCCTCCTCCACTTCCGCTCTACTACCGCCCCACCCACCGCTCCTCGAAGATTCACCCCGCAGAATATCCACACTACACCCCCTCTTCAAATTCAAAACACCCTGATCCACATTTGCACCCGCCGCTGCTCCTTTCCCAAAATCCAAAAAGCTCTTGCTATCAAGCGTAAAACTCCTCCTGTGCTCCTCCTTCCACCCTCCTCCTCCTCCTCTATCACCGATCCCGATACTGCCAAACCGGAACGCGCGCTTCCGCTTCTGCGGCGGTTTCAGCGTTCCCGCTCCCGGACTCCCTGCGCGGGAGACTGAAGGAGCTGCGCCTAACCCTAACCCAAACTTGGGTTTCGGGTATCCGGCAACTGGCAGTGACCGAGTGCCATCTTGGTCCTGCTGTGGGTAATGTTGGTGATGATATTGGTGTAATGGTGAGGGAATGCGCACCGTATCTTCATTCCTGATTGTGTTCACGCTAGGTGTGGGTGTAGGCGTCCCATTTCTATCCATTCCCGCCCCCGTGCACGTGCCTGTGCCCGTTGTACCTGCGCCGGCTCCCCGACCAAGCAAGCCCTTGAAATACGACACGGTCGACAAGCCAAACGCCAACGACCGACTAGGCTTGGTCTTTGCGCTCACAGAGGCGGGAGCGGGGGACAATGAACGGTAGTCATTTGCTGTTGTTGTTCCCGTGGTGGCCACCAAGGGTGGTGCACGGAGCGGAGAAAGTGGAAGCTGGATAGGCGGTGGCCGGCGTTTTTTAGACGCGGATGATTTGATGGGTGTCAAAGAGTCGCTATGCATGCGGTGGAGGGGGTGTGTTGAGAGGGTATCGCTGGGGTGGTAGTCATGGTTGGGTGGAGGGGAGGAGAAAGCGGTGGGCGGGAATGGGGACGGGGCGAGGGATGTAGGGTGGTGGTGGTAGGAGCTCGGAATGGGGGATTTCCGCGGTGAGAAGGAATCCGTGTGGTCGACGACGCTGAGCTCTGCGTATGGGTCGTAGTGGTGGGAATTGTGGTTGTGGCGGTAGGGATGCGCCTTTGAGGGATCACGTGAAGTGGGTGACGCTGGGAAGTGTGGAGATATGGGTGTTGATTGCGAAATGGAGGCGCATGATGAAGAAGCTGAGAGGAAGGAAGTGGTAGAAGATGAGGAGGATGAGGAGGTAAATGAGAGTTGTGGGGTGGGTATGTTGGAGGAAATAGAAGCGGACCGCTTGGATTCGTAGAAAGGGAAGGGGGACGCTGGGCGGGTGGGATACGATGCTGGGGAGTAGTAGCAAGGTGAGGTTGGGGTAATTGGGGTGGTTGGAGGCGGGATGGGAGAAGGGGAAGAAGGGTAGGGAGACGGAGAAGGAGAAGGACATGGGGAATTGAAGGTTTTGGCTGTGTTCCAGCTCTTCCGCTTTTTAATGCCTTTAATGATGTCGATCATCCTTGTGATTGACTAGGTTGTAAAAAAAACCCGAAAAAAGGACGGAGGAGGGAACAACAAAAAAGAGGTGCGTGTTTAGTTGCCCTTGATGCCCTTGATGCGTTGGGAGCAAGCCCGAAGCAGAAAAAAGCAAAAGCAGGAAGGACGATCAAGGATAATGGGATGGGTGGTGGCGGTGGCGCTTGATGATGATGAGCTTATTTTGTTGTTCTTCTCTATAGCACTATGCGAAAAAAAAACACGAACGCGTGTATGGGAGAGGAGGGAAAGTGGGTGCGCTTCTGCAGGGAGTGGGAAGAGAGACGGGAGAAAGAAGAATGAAGGGAGGAGGGGGGCTTCTATATATGATACGCGTCCTGCCTCGAGGCTTGAAAGGTATGTAAACGAAAAAAAAGGGGGGGAGCGATTTGGGGAGCGATGATGGAAAATCCTTGTTTTGGGATTTGTTATAAGGGATCTGGGTTTGGTAGATAAATATAGGGTGACGGATTTGGGAGGAAAGAAGGAAAGGGAGATGGAGGGGATGTGTGCACGAAGGCAGTGGATATCCGAGGATATGTCCGTGATGATGATGATGATGGATTGCGCGAAGGGTTCAGGGGCGGGGAGAGGTGGGTGATTAGCGTGGATTAATGGGATTAGATGTCGGGGATTGTAAAAATTATCAAGGAAGGGCCAGGTAATAAACGAATAATAGATATAGTCTATCTCGGTCGGTTTACATTTTGTAATTTAGTATATTATTTATTGGAAGCTTATTATTTAAAGATTCTCTGCAGTTGGAGCGGCAGGACAGAAGAAACCAAGGAGGGCAAAATAAATTTCTTACACAGGACCTCCATTCCGTTCTAGTGCGAAGTATGGGTGTGTGTGCGCGCGAGTGAAACGAGCGGAGAAGAGTTGAATTGCGATATGACGACTATGGAGAGAGGTAACAGAGGAAAAAAAAAAGGAGAAAGAGACAACCCAAGAGAAAAAAACTCTAAACCTTTGCCCAAGCCGAACAAATTTGGCTTTATT
The DNA here is from genome assembly GCA_002554575.1 of Amanita thiersii Skay4041. Lineage (NCBI taxonomy): Eukaryota > Fungi > Basidiomycota > Agaricomycetes > Agaricales > Amanitaceae > Amanita > Amanita thiersii. Next base: position 38,853 of record KZ302107.1, on the reverse strand, counting down.
TCAAATTTACCCCGTGATGTCTTGAGAAGCAGAAAATGTCAGATCAAGAGAAAAAAAAATACGGTTGCTAACATGATGTAGCAAACGCCATCGCTTATTGGTTGTTGTGATGGGTGGACGAATTCGTTGGTAGTAAAGGGCAGGTTGAGTGAGTGCTCTTTTTTGCAAATAAGCACGAAATGGGGAGGGTTGTTTCTTTTTGGCTTTTCTTGTGGGACAGGTCATGTAAACAAAGAGAAAAAAAAGGTGTGCAGCGTGAGTGTTGGAATGTCACAGGAGATGGCAGTACTAGATGACCATGCGAATGTCCCATTCCGACTTGGCCAATGAAATGCGGGAGTTACAGTACCACGCCTCACCATGGGGGTGTTGTCGAATTTTCCCATGTCAGATAGTCAGGTCCGGAAGGAAATAAGCAAATAGAATGGAATTGAAATATCCCGGTTATGGGAGAATACTATCAGATTGGTAGATTTCAAAATTTTAATCGGCCCAGGAAAGAAATGAGGAAAATAGAAATGACGACACGAGCTGTCACGGCAGTCTGTCATGTAATACAACACGGCATTCACTTTACTGCACTTCATCAGAAAAAAAGAAAAAAGTGGAAGGAAAAGAAAAACACGTTGCTGGTACATACCTGTATACTGTATTATGTTTCTCTATTTTGTGACATGTTTTGCTTGTTTTTTTTTTGAAAGTGGAACAACCCTTGGCGCCGCCCCCCCACTTTCCATCAATCGGGACTTGCCAGCAGGGCAAAGAAACTAAGATCATGACGCGTGACGCAAACATCCCGAGAGCCGAAGATGTGAGAAACTATCTTGTAATGGTTTGACAGTGTTTGATGGATGGATGCATTGGGTGAATGGCAGCCCGCAACAGAGACAGATATACAGACAGAACGATCTTTCAACCCCCGCTTGAATAGGAACGTGTACATCCCAAGACTGGGAACGCCTTTAAACATACCATAGAAAAGAAAAGAAAAAAACAGAGTGGAGAGGGCGCGTTATGGATGTTCCGGTCGGCGGTTGGGTTCCGCTGTTGATTATACATGATTTGCACCGAAATGAAGGATATGTTTGGGAGCGGTAGATATGGATGCCCTTCTTACAGGATTAGATTCCTACCTTGACTGCGGCATTAGGCGAGTAATGGTATGGTGGAGGATCTGGAAAATACTATGGACACGAGCAAAATCTGCCTGGCCCCGGTGTCTCGTAATAATAACCGTCTCCGAGGCACGCACGCACCGTAACAAGTGGGGAGAGGGCGGACATATATCGTACTGCACTGCTCTGGGGTCATGGTGGGAGAGATAGGAGAGGAAGGGCTGGCAGCAAGCGGCCCAAATAGGGCAACGTTACATACTGACCACCCTCCCCACCCAGGGTCGGCGCGACACTCTGGCCACACATGCACACACGCACACACGCACCTTGGTACAGAATATTCGAAAGCCGATGCAGGTTCTTGACAGATCTAAACTGGCGGATGATTCGAAAATTAAAACCTGCTCCCCCCGCCCTTACCTGTTTTTTCCCCCCCCTTGTACTAGACAAGTTAGATGGTTCAGGCTTACTGACCGGCGGGCAGAGCAGACAGACTAGTACAACATTAATGCATTCGGACAGGGGAGAGACATTCACAGCTCCATTCTATGAAATCCAGAACGATACCGTATGCGCGTACTTCTCTCCCCCCATGAAGGTTAGATAGGTTCCGCCTGTCACGGATAATTACAGTCACTAGTCACATTTGTCTCCACTCCCAATTCATTTTCATTTCCTTTCCCGCCTCGTCCCTCCTCCCTTCCTCCCCCCCTCTCCACTCCACGCGCCTTCGATTTCACGTCACCTATACGTCTATCTGAATGCTCTTACGGCCCTCGACACCAAGCGAGGCCTCGAGGCGGGGGGGAGGCCCGAGGGCGGCACAAGGGGGGAGGGCACAAGGGGGAGAGGAGGAGACATGAGGTGGGGCAAACGGCACACCTCGGGTCGTCGGTCCCTCTGTCTCTATTCTTTTCTCTAACAATAGTCATATGTCCGTTTGGAAAGGATATGAACTTTCTCTTTGGGTGCTTTTGGTGCAAACATCGGAACCGTAGATCCTTGCCAGAGAAAAAAAAAAGACACGCTGTGCGCCCGGGTAAGCTCCTCAGCGCCTTCATGTCGCGCCTCGAAGATCTCGCCTCCCAAGTGTGCGGTATGTAGATTGCTAATCCTCCATCCTCATCGCATCGATACTCGTCCTGCAGTACTAACACGCCTTTACTGTACAGATCATGAGTTGAGTATCGATCGCTTACACGGACCTAGACATTCGTTAGTGCAGCTAGCAAACATGCACACTAGGATTCCAATTTCACTGAACTCTTGGACCCCAGCCCAATGGCAAACCTCGCATATCTAAAATGGGACGGATTGAAAGAAACCCATCACCACCGCCCAATACCGATACCCATACAATATAGCACAGTATAGTAGGTATAACTATCCCTTCATAAAACTCACAACCCATCCCACACTATACCAAAAACGCGTCCGTACCGTGAATTACTATACATAATGACGGCTCTCTTCGCGCGTGCAATCCCGTTCCCCTCTTCCCTCCCAGCTCCCAACTCCACCCACCTGACCCCAATAGAACCACACGTTACACCCACCAACCTGTTTATTGCACTTCAATCGGCAAGAACAAGAAGCACATACCCAAACTTCGATACTCTCTCCCCGGCCCCAACCCCCCGTCGATTCGGGAATCAAGTGGCGCTAGACTAATAAGCTACATGTATCGATGCATCATCAGATCACTGATGATCATATCAATGATCATATCATCGAGCTAAACTACTTCCAGTAAGTTGACCCAATCGATAATACATTTTATTCCTCTTCTCTTCTTTTCTTCCCTTGGGTACAGCACTCTGTATGTTTACGGTATGTTTAATACTCCAGTGCAGTACACTGACCCATCCCCGATCTTCGTTGTCATACTAAACTCCTTCGCGCCTAGCGCTCAATTATAACAACTCAACAATTTGCCCCCTTCAAACCCTGACTGAGTTACTGTATACAGTAATACTACTCGCTTCCGCTTCTTTCTTCTGGTGCTTCTGGTGCTTTTCGTTTTCCGTTATACTGTAATTAGCAGTGCTTCTTTTTTTTCCTTTTAATTTACTTGTTTCTGATTTGGTATAGCGTTACTGGTTAGTTTCTATTGACGCGTTGATGCCGATGCCGATGTTGATGTTGTTGGTGATGATGATGATGTGGAATTGTTGGGTTGTGGAGTGCGACTTGGTTATTCGGTGAAAATCAAGACGCGCGAACGGGTGAATGTACATCAACGTCAACTCTTTCAACTTGTGTCCCCGATACAGTGTACCATCCCCATAGTAACGCCCACCTCCTCTCCCCCACCCAAAACCCACACCACCTACCACCCACCTCTTCTCGCCCTTCTCATACCCCTCCCCCCTCCGCCCCCCGCCCCGCCCTCCCGCCCTCCTCCCAATCACCCAACCCTTCTCTCAGCGAATCTTGCGGAAATCTTCGCAGTCTTCTCGGCAAAACCCCAATTTATATTATTCTTAACGGTATAACCCCAAGTTAACTAGCAGAGCAGTTTACCGTAAACACTCCCCACTTGAACCCTTTCCTTTGGCTTCTAGCCTCTAAACTCTTCCCTAATGTGTACAGCAAACCTAGAAATCACCAATCTCCCCGATCTGTTGTATCTCTGGTGATTCTGGGTAGTTCTGATTTCCTGTGTACTGTACTTATCCCCCGCGTCACACGTATGGTGTATATACGCATACGACTCGGGGGGGGGGGGGGCGGGGGATGCAGAGCAATCAATGGTCTTTTGATTTTTTCGTTGTTGCTGTACATGTACTACTGTACTGCTACTTATACTGTTTACTTTACTTTATAAATCCACTGATGGTAGAAATCAAACCGTTAACCTACGGTATTTTTTCTTTCCTTCTCAAAACCTACCTACCCTCTCCCGTATAACTTACTTGGTACTACCTTTCTCTTCTTTTCTTTTCTTTCCAAAAGTTTCCATTCATCCAAACTTCCGAGTCGAGGTAAAAAAAAAAAAAAAAACGAAACGAAATGAAACGAAAAAAAAAAAAAAAAAACACCCCCTCCTTGAACTTGAACGTTTGAACGTTTGAATGCCATTCTCCAGTGCCATCCACACTTTTCTTTTCTCCTTTTCTCCTTTTGTCTCTCCCTCTTTCTCTCTATTTTCCTAGTTAAAATGCTACACTATTCAATGCTATTTGGATACAGTTGGGTTTGGCCGAATCTCCAACAAGAACAAGAACAAGAACAACAAGCGCAACAACCCCCCCCCCTCCCCCTTTTTTTTTTTCTTCCCGACTCGGGGAGGGCCTGGAGCTGCCGAACAAAGTTGGATTGATGGGGACGCCTGCTACTTGGTACTAAGTATTCAAATGTCTAATCTTTTCTGTTTTTGTTTTTTATGTTACAAAGCACTGTGGGTGTACATTATATGCCATCTATCTAATATAATAACAATGTCCGAACCGGCACTTTGAACTGCCGCCGGCGCCAATTTCTTTCATTCGTGCCGTTTTCTGTTTAGTTGATTGCTACGTGGATATAAACTAGCGACATTGACTTTTGGTGTTACCGAATCATTGTTGAATTGGTAGTCATCTTAGTGGGCGCACGAATATAACAGCGCTCCTACTCGGAGGCTAAATGACTCACAGGGCTTCACACAATTTAAAAAAGGTCAAAAACAAATACGGTCATTTGATTCAATCCAACTACTGTATGGAGACATGATAACGAAACGTAACAACTACCATCAAAACCGTTGGCAAACCAGGCCATCAGAAATACAGAACAAGAGATATCCAGTAGGTTAACCCAAGCGCTCAACCATCATCCTGCATACAAATCCATCACGCAATTACCCCGCCAACTTAGCTCTACCCCGCAGGGGAGCTCTGGGCGAGTGTAAAAGTTGCTGGCGATGCGAGACAATAGGGCTGCATCGAGTCATTCCTCCTTCCTTCTCCAAACTTCCGAATCCGACAGCTTGGTAATGCGATTGAACGTTGAAGGCGGTTGCAGTTCCACAAAAGGTGTCCAAAAGTGTGGACGAATGTGAATGGCGTAGTGTCAAGACCGATAAGTGAGATCTAATGAGGTCGAGGAGAGATGCAGATAATAAATAAGGGATGAAATCTGAAAGCCATATAGAACAGTGAGGAGAGATTAAAAAGCTGAAATACCCAGGGAAAATAATGATACAGAAGATATGAACGAAATGCGAATGTCGAAAGGTCCAAAGAAAGCGCAACTTAGAATGCGCTAATACCAACCAGCCCAGTAGCGTGCGTAAAAGTTTCGAGGTCCCAACTGAGATTCAATTCCGAGAGTGTTGTGTCGTCAACTGAGCTCGTCATGGCTGGTAGTATCGAACCAAGGACTTTGTGTACGTCCAAATCGTTCACCCAATTACTTCCGAGTACTTCCAACTGCTCCATACCGGTTATGGAAATGTCCATGGCTCCAGTGCTACCTACATCAAAAGTGGCGATCCCATCGACTCCAAGATTTTTCACTTCCTCCGAGTCCGCTGCCGACACAGCGGATGTTGTGGAGACGAGATTGTCCACAGGAGGCAAGCTTTGCGGTTCGACACACGGCGAAGGCGCAAGGATTTCACGGAACAAGTCTTCCATGGTTGCGTCGTCGACAGCCGTTTCTGTGTCATCCGAATCTGCGGTATCCGAGATGAGTTGAGTTTTTGCGTCAAGGGCACTAATGCCGAGAGGGAACGAGAGCGAGGCGAAACTACCCGCTGCAGGGCCATCGAGGGAACCTCAATGGTCGCCATCCGTGCTAGATGGCGAGTGGAATCGTGCTCGAATGCCGATCCGACATGTGGGCTTGACTGCTCGGACAAGGGAAAATCATGGGCGATAGGGAAGACGGGGGAAGCCGATGGTACTGATTCAAGGTCAAATTCCAATGAAGTATGAGATGGAGCTGGAGACAATGGGAATGAGGTATGAGGTATGATGGAGGAATTTTCGTTAACAGAAGTAGATCGCGTAGAAGTCGACTCTGGCGATGTACTTCGGCTGGTAAATGTAGGTTGAGATTGTGTAGGAGCGGGAGCAGAAGAGGGTGGCTGTGTCATTGCTGCGGGAAAACCCTGGGCGGCAAGCGCCTTCATGACAGCGCCCCAACCTTCTTCTAGAGTGCGAATGCGTTCCTTAAGTTCTTCATTTTCACGTTCACGTGCACGTTGACGCTCCCGCTCCTTTTCCATTTCTTCTGTCTGTCTGGAAGATGCCGAAAGTGTGACTATTGGTGTAAGACCCATGCCAGCGCGCAGTTGCCGGTTTTCTTCTTCGAGCTCTGCCACCCGGCGCTCAAGATAACCAAACTGAGCTTTTCTGCGGTCACGGGAATTCTGGGCAGCGATACGGTTACGGTGGGCACGGGCCTCCTTGCGCTCCTCGGCAGACATTTCAGTACGAGCGCGCTTGCGGGATGGGCCGGGTTCAGGTTCAGAAGAGGGAGTAGGAGAGGGAGGAGAGGGGGGAGAGGGGAGTGAGAGGGAGGTGGGATCGACATAAGACTTTGACTGAGGCATAGTGGTAGTGGTGGTAAGTGGACTAAGCGGTCAAGAGTCGGGGAAGGAACTAAAGGGAAGGAGAGCTACTGCGGAAAGCAGGACGGACTACGTGGAAGTCGTAAAGAAAGAGGGGTCTGACGTGGCAAATTCACTTTGATTTATGTTGTTCACTGTAAACAAATAAAACCAAATAGATATGGGAACAGGAAATTTGCACAGCCAATGTGGAGAGAGACTTGAGTAAAACGCTGAGTAAACTGGTGTAACAGGCGTGTAAGTGGAATGGAGGTCTTTTCATCTCCTGTTATACTATTCGCTTCCAACGTGGGCATAGTTACGTCTAAGCGAGGCGTTTGTCGTGCTGATGTGGGAACTGCAAAAAAAGAGCACGCGCACCGGATCAGACTCTGGTACCGCTGATGCCAACAGTGGCGCCGGGGTTATATACCCCCGCTCATATCCCATTTCTTATCGTTTCAAGCTCGAGTTGAGCATAGATACTGCTCAGACCATCACTCCGTCAGCACGACGGTGTCTCCCTGGTTATGATCTACGAATTAAAAATCATGACAGCGGTCAGTCGACTTCATCACCCACTGACCATCCTACTTTCCCCTCCCAGCCGCTATGAGGCGGCGAGCTTCTGAGGGAAAAGAAGATTAGAGCGAAGAAACTGCCAGTTGTGAGTCGGCGCGTTCTAGCACATGCGATCTGCGCTCAACCCTCCCTTTCTGTTTCTCTCTCCTCCTCCTTCTCTTTCCGCCACTCTTCATAACTTATAGCCTATCTCTCCTTTCTTTCCTTCCTCTCTCTCCCTCTCCTCGTTTTTCAATGCCATCGCCTATCCTATATGCGATATCGCCCGCCTTGTTTCTCCTAGTTCCCCTCTTCCTTCTCTACCTGGCTGATCAGTCTATACCCACGAGTCGCCCAGCGGGCGTGTTTCTTGCATATGCCGTCATGGCCGCCATTTCAATTATCGCAGTCCTTACTGCATCCCTGGGTCTCGCTGCAGTCACCGAGCCACACCTCGCAAGTTTCGAGGCTATTTTCGAGGTATTATTCGTCTTTGCACGTACGTCCGTTTTTTCTTCTATTAATTCTCTGGTGCTATAACCCTCCCCCTCCCAGTGGAAGCATCGATCTTGTGCCTTATCCGCTCTTTTTCACATTACCGCCTCCATGTCCGTACTCTCTTCGTACTCTTGTCCAGCGGTGCGCGTTCTTTTCAATCAGATCCGTCCTGTTTCAAGCTAATCAGGTGCATATATGCGCAGCAACCCTCCTGTCTTTTCTTCACATTGTACTCCCTGTAAACTACAAGGTCCCCTCTGTACTCTCCCCTATTCTCCTCGCAACATTATCCATCCTTCCTCTTATTCTCCTGTCATTCCTCATTTTTCCTTCCCACAAACGTGCCATCCACAGAGCACCACCAACACAAATTCCCCCAATTCAGGTCCATCACAAACCGCCCAGATCTAGACGTGTATCCATGAAGTCCTCGCTATCCAGTCTTTTCTCTTTGTATGTACCATCAGCGTCAGACACTTCAGCCCGCAAAATCACCGATTACACAACAACATACACCTTGGCCGAATCTTCTCGTGAAAAGGGCAACACCCAACTGTATGATACCGACGTCGAACCATCTACAGAGTTCGAATCCACGGTAACAAATGAGCCACCAAATAATGGTCCCAGCCGCGCAAAAATACTTGCATTATTATTTGCGGGACAATTTCTATTTTTCTTTTCCGCCCTTGTGGGGTTAGTCCTCACTGGTGCCATAATCACGCCAGGGGATGCATTGGCTTTAAGAATGACCCAAACCCTTCTCCTCGTCCTTTCTGCGTTCACTGTTACTCTTGCCTACTCGACAACCTTCTACGCCCTCAGCAACGAGCAAGATCGCGACCTCCAGGATCAATGTATCTTGCCAGGTATGGATTTATATCCGCATATATGCGCTCTAACTAACTCTCTTTTCCTTAGCGGCTGAGGAAAGTGGCAATGCTCCTCGTCGTCGCCACCCACTTGCTGCCTTCCGTCATTTCGCCAAGACCGCCTTTACGAAACTAAGGTTAAAACCCAGTGACGCCGCCACACATCCAAATCCTGCCTACCCCACAGTCGGCGATTCTTCTTCTTGCTCCGATTTCTGCACATCACCAAGCACAGAGCTCAACTATCCTTTTATCGCCACGGAAGAGAAGACGTCCGAGTGTTATAGCTTGAGTATGAGTCAAGGTGGTGGAGTGGGAGCGGTGACGGCTTCATCCTGCGAACTGAGCATGTCACCAATTAGGCGAACTTGCAATTCTGATCATGGGGTGGTTGTTGCATACCCACCACCACTATCGTCGTCGTCTAGTGGAGAGTTGTTGACGACGACGACGATACAATTTCCATCAGCTGCTACCACAGCTCAGTGCAAACCCCCATCCAACAACTCTTTCATGCTCCCCAAGATTGTCACAGAATATGCAGCAGCAGCCCTCGACCCAATTCAGACAAGGGATATCACTAGTCCAGAGTCGTGCACTGCAGAGACCCATTTCCCTCTTATCCGCACCCAATCACTGCCATATAGTGTCGGTTTGGATTTCAATGGCATGGCAGGTGATGAAGATGAAGATCTTGTTGACGAGGAGGGAAGAAACACACTTGCCTACCTCGCGTCTGACGTTAATTTCGAAGGGATCGGCTCGGAGAAGTCTCAAAATAGACAATCGTCCATGCTCCTGCGCCAGGCTTCATTCTGGTCGACATCCTCATCGTCGACTGAGACATCATCTTTGAGGCGCCCACGTCCTGGGGGTGGATTGTTCAAGCTTAATAATCCCCAGTTGTCGTTGTCGTCCTCCTCTTCAATTACGCTGAAAAACTCGGATGGGAATGGGAGCATGAAGTCGCGTATGCGTCAGTTGCCGTTGGCGAAGTGTGTTCCGTTGAGTGTGTTGGCTAGGAAGATGAGTGTTGAGGAGAGTGAGGAGGAGCGTGCTATGGCTGCTGGGGCTGGAGCTGGAGCTGGGGGGAAAGATGGACAAGCTTTCTCGAGAGCCAAGCAGCGGCCCCACCATGAAGGTTTGGGCAACAACGCCAACACCACCACCACCACCACCACCAACAGATCAATGTCCGCGGTTGGACTACCGGTAGTGTACGAGGACTTGACGCAAGCTTCTTCTCGGAGGAATACAGTGGTATTAAACGCAAACACTCCAGCTGCTGCCAGGCCAAAGAGAAAGCCCGTACCATTGGATTTGAATCCGTTGCCGGGTAGCAACAACACCCAGCGTACGCCTGATACAAACTCATCTGGTTTTAAAGGCATTCTTCGACTTCCCAAGTTTTCGTTGCCGGGTATTATGCGGAGTCGTGGGTCATCATCGACGTCGACGTCGTCTTTTGCGAGCAAGTTTAAGATGTTCAAGAGTGAGGAGCGAGATGGTGGGAGTGCGTCGAGTGCACCGACTCCTGCTGTGGCTCCTACTGGTACAAGTGGTGGTGTGGGGATGATGACGTTTTCTAATTTGTCGATGATGTCCCTGTTTCCGGCGCCCAGGACAACAACACCAGTGAATGCGCCGTCTATAAACGATAGCGAGCGGAGTAGAGGTACGAAGAAGGCGGGGGGATATCTGAAAAAGCAGCAATGGCTGAACAAGAGCCAGAGGAAGCGGGATGACTCTGGGGTGATAGAACCACCGCAGCTTACACCTGCTAGTTTTATGGATATGAATGATCCGTTTGCGCCTCCTGATATGGGCGCGAGTGTTCATTGTCCGAGTCCTGTGCCTACGCTGCCCCTTTCCTCGTCCAGGAATGGGGGGAGGGCAAGTCGGGATTTGGATGTAGACGGTGGTGGTGGTGGTGGTGATGAGTGGGGAGTGCAGCAGAGACGGGGTCGGACGGGTACGCCTACGATGTTGGGGAATAATAGGATGAGTATGTGGGGCCGTATACCGCCGTCGAGGCCGCCGTTTGCGCAAGAGGGTGTGACGATGAGGTTGTCTTGTGCATCTGAGTCTGAGAGGGTGAGGTATAGTAGTAATAAGATTCGGAAGAAGGAGCGGAAGAATGGGAATGGGAGGAGGAGTGCGAGTGTTGGGGGCAGTGTGATGCTGGATGGGGCACTGCGGCAACAGCGGGGTGGACATGAGTCGACCACGTCGATGTCGTCTTCGAGGACGACATTGATGAGGACGTCGGGGATTGAAGAAGCATTGTTGGCGCAGCAACTGTTGATGTCGTTGGACCTTGAGACAAAGACGACGACGACGACGAAGAAGGCTGTCATGAGTATGAAGTGATCCGATTGGACTGCTGCCTAATGTGTGGCTTGAGCTTCTCTTTTTTTTTCTCCCAATTTTTTCTTTTAGTATCGTGTTTTTTTTTTTTGGTGTGTGTGTGTTGTTTGGGTACTTTGCTCTCCTTCGCTCTCTCTCTCTCTCTCTTTCCTGGGTCTAGCTCGGTCGCGAGGAGGAATGCAGAGAGAGATGTAAACTTTATTGGTGGTATTTATTTCGCTTGACAAAGAAAAGGTGGGCCTGACCGCTCCCTTGCCCCCTCGCCCATCGCTCCTCGCATCGTCGCGTTTCTGTCTGTTACACACTTTTTTTTTTTTTTTTTTTTTTTTTTTTTTTTTCACTCGCTCTTGGACAATATTTGTATAGCACGGCCGGGTGTGGTAGTCTGAACAAAAAAAAAGAATTTTTTTCTTTTCCCTTTTGTTAGATAAGTAGAGTAAAGTAGATGTAGATTTGGTGTATGTTGTTGGCTTGTAATGCAAGAAGATTCGATTAACTTGGTAACTTTGCTTGATATTTGTTCTACTGTGTATGGCTGGACGGTTCATACATGTTCCTACGTACGTAGATGAGGGTATACCTACAATAAACAGGAGAAGGAAAAAAAAAAAGAAGACAACTCAAACCTCCTCCTCCTCCTCTTCATCCACACCACCACCACCACCACCACCCAAGACAACCCCAACCCCTTGTAGCCTCAACGCCTGCACACGAAACTCGAGACCAATCAGCTGTTCATCATCCTCACAAGCAATCTTTACCCGTTTGATCAGCCTCGGTCTCGGCCCAGACCCCAGCAGCTCTCTACTCTCTCTACCCTCCCTGCTCTCCCTCTTCTTCGACTCCTTGTCATCCACCACCTTTCCAGCAGCAGCAGAGCGCAACTCCAACATCTGCACTACACGATCAGGGTCCCTCGCGTTCCCCAACACCAACACCTCCAAACACGCGCCCCACTCTCCCCGCGCAATAGCACGCACAGAGCCTTCATGGACCGTGCACGTACCGAGGACGTCGAGGTAGACCAGGGCGGGAGCGTACCGGAGGAGTTCGCCGAGTTCGAAAGGGTCCGCGTGGTCGACGGGGCCGAGGATGAGTTCTTGAAGGGCGGGGGCTGTGGTACCGGCGCTGGAGAGGGTGCAGCGGTGGAGGAATTCGGTGATGGTGGAGGAGGTGTATCGTGGCCGGGTGGGGTCGGTTGGGCAAGCGATTTTGAGGGAGGTGAGGTTTGGGAGGTGGAGGGAGCGGAGGAGGGTAGGGGGGGTTGTGGAGGGGTTGAGGAAGAAGAGGTCGAGGGCGTGGAGGTGGGTGTGGTGGAGGGTGGGGGGTGTACGTGTGGATGTGGATGTGGAGCGGGAGGAGGAGGGTGAGGACGAGGACGAGGATGTGGTGTTGAGGATGTAGGCTTGGTAGGCGGTGAGGGAGGGGTGGGTGCGCAGGATGTGTAGGAAGAGGGGGGTGTCTAGAGGCGTGGAAGGTGCCAAGCCTAGATGGTGTAGGTTGTGTGATGTTTGAATGTCTTTCAAGTGGATTGCATCCACGCCGCGGTCGGGCCTGAAATGGACATAATTCTCACTCGATTCAAGGTGGAGGAATTCGAGCGTGTCGCTGGGCTGTTTCAGGAGGTACATTGCTACGTGCCGGACGAGCGAGAGGTGTGCTTGGATGTAAATTTTTTGGAATTCGAAGGGGAGGATGAGCGACTCCATGATGAGGTTAGTGAGTGGCTTGGAGCAGCATGAGATGGGGTCTGAGCTATGCGTTGCTTGGATCGCGAGTGATCTGGGGATTGCCCCCGCGCGTTGGAGCCAAGTATGAGCGGTTTGGATGCGTTTGGTGTTGGAACACACTGAGCAGTGTTCGCAGCAGTTTACGAGAAGGGTCAGGGAGACCTCGGACCAGAGTCGAGACGTGCCGATGGCGAGGTAGCGCCAGTGGTTGCAGACTTGGCTTAAAGAGAGGATGTGTCGTGCGTCTGGGCTTGGGATGTCGATGGGCGTTTCGGGCAGGCAGAAGAGGAAGATGAGTTGGATGATGTCGGCAGGGATTTTGTCACAGAACGTGCCAGTGGCGCGGGGCTCTTTGGGCTGCTGTTCTTCATGTGATGATACTAGTACGACCGCCATTGGATGACTTTGAGCCCAAAAAAAAAAATCTAGAATCGTTATCTGGTCGAGTTCGTTCAAGTTAGTTAGTACCACCAGAACCCACGACCACTCGACAAAGCTGCATGATTCCTCACCTAGGTATAAGTAAAAATCTTTACCCCGTGAAAGAAAGGACTCTTTGCTTTGGCCCTTTCGCGACGACTCATCTTGGTGGATTTTATACCTTTGACTGTTGAAAAAAAAAAAAAAAAAAGAAAAAAAAAAGAGGGTGGCCGAATTAAACGGTTTCCACATTTTTTGTGTATAGTCATTCCATTGTTTATTGTCTTAGTGTGGCCCAGTTCCTTTGAGCGGAGTATGCTGGTTGGGGTGTTTTTGGTGGCCTTGACTGTAACAAAGGGGGAGTGGTCAAAGGGAGAGTGGGAGATCGGCGATTTCGAGTTTTTCCCACGCAAGAACCTAACCCGCCCTCCAGCAGTCGAACGGGGACAGGAGCGATTTATTTTCTCATTTGATAACTAGTAAAAGAAAAAAGAATTTGTATTTACTACGACCAACTCGAACACGGCTGGGTTCTGATCCTTTACACCAAAGCATTGAGTAATATTTATTTTTCTAGTCAGCACAGCTATATAAGCGTCTCATGACTACTAGATTGACCAATCGGCTTCTTATTCCATTCCACCCCATTATAACACCCGCCAAGTCTGTCGTTATACTCAGTCGATTCAGCTGCACTTTTGCTAGTGATGCAGGCCTCCTGCATTGCGGCAATCTTGACCAGTCAAAGTTATGAGTTTTTTCCATTCATGCACCGGGCACCTGTGCAGTTTGTTGTTCCCTATACGTACCGGACTTTTGGCTAATGATGCTCCAGACAAAGCCGGGCCGGCAGACCGGCGGTTAGTTGCCAAGGGAAAGTGATCACGTGAGTGGACCTCACCAATTACAAGTTCCAGTGACAATCCAATCTACAATGAACTAGGCTACTGAGTGAGTATAAATCCAATCTGTGGCCCAAGATTTGCAAAGAGCTACGCATATGAAGAATACTATCGTCGATCTCTTATCCTTTTCCGCAGCTGCCGAGCGAATAACTAAGAGCTCAAACACGTCCATCAAGGATTAGCCGTGCGTTTCGATTCCTCAAACACTACATACCATGTACAGGATTCTTGATGAGTTCCGATAGAACATGAACTGTCATATCCCCATCGCAACCCAGGGCTTCCTGGTAGTACTTGCTTCAAACTCATCGTCCCAGGATACTACATATACGAAGATGCTAGGATTTCCATCTCTTCGATAAATATGATAGAAATCCCCCTTTTACTCTCCTTGATCGCCTCTTTCTTTGGCTTTCATACGTTGGTTGCACCTAATAACCACCCAGGCAATATTGTTACCTCTGAAGCATTAACCAATACTATCGATGGGACGAATCTAATGACGCATGCAGAGACGCTCTTCTCGTTCGCAAAGAATAATGGGGGTAGTCGTGCATTCGGTTCTCAAGGCCACAACGAAACAGTGGATTACATCAAAAGTCGATTAGATGCAACTGGCTATTATGACACTCAGCTGCAGACACTCCAAGAATTCTATTCACATGGAACGGCAAGCCTTTCAGTTGATGGCCAGGCATACAATGCAACATGGCCCCTTTACAGTCCGGGAGGACATGTCACCGGCCCCCTCGTTACTGTTAACAACTTTGGGTGCCGACACGTGAGCATAAATATTCTCTTGGTTCGTGAGTTGAACACAACTAATTTTAATCTCTTCAGAGGAACTATCCAGAGGATATGACCGGGAAAATTGCTCTCATCCGTCGTGGGACATGTTCAGCCGCTTTGAAAGTTGCACTGGCACGAAGGTTGGGGGCAGCAGGTGCTATCATCTACAACAATGCAACAGACTCATTTACTGCTGTGGTCTCTCCGACACCTATGGAAAAAGGACCAACCATTCCCAGTTGTGGTATCTCTGGATCAGATGGTCAGAAGTTGCTAGCGGAGATAAAAGCTGGGAAGTGTGTAATTGGAACCTTGAATGTCGACGCCATCAACGAAAATCGATTCACCCGTAACGTGGTGGCTACAACTAAAAAAGGAGATCGGAAGAACGTCATCATGGTTGGTGGACATACCGATTCTCCCATAAAAAGTCCCGTGAGTGGTATGGCTATGACGATAGACATTTCACGTTAAACTATTGGTCGTAGGGTATGAATGATAACGCCTCAGGCTCAATGGCAATACTGGAGATTGCTCTGCAACTTGCCCGGTTCGAGGTCAAAAATGCTGTCCGTTTTGGTTTTTGGGCAGCAGGGGAATCCGGACTTGCCGGGACTGGATATTATCTGTCTTCCCTCTCTACTGACGAGCGACGCGATATTGCGCTATACCTCGATGTGGATATGATCGCCTCGCCGAACTTTGGCTACTTTGTTTACAACGGCGACGGCAGTAGGTTCAACACGAGCGGTTTCACGAACACTCAGTACAATGTAAGCGGACCTTTGGGGAGTGATTGGACTGAAAGGGTTTTCCAAGACTACTATAATGCAGCTGGGGTGATAACTGCTCCTGCCAATCTCCTTGAAAACACTGTTCTTCTTCTGTTCGGTTACTGTGGGATCCCGATAAGTGGTATAGTTTCGAGACCACGGCACCACAAGAGGGAGGAAGAGTTCAATTGGTTTGTTTCGTCTTGTGCTTTCGAACAGTCTCGAGGGTTGCTTACTCCCCTTTATAGGTGGGGAGGGAGTGCTGGCACTGAGTACGATCCCTGTTCTAGGAAAACCTGCGATGATGTCCAGAATCTGAACGTTACTGCATGGGTAACCAACGCCAAAGCAGTAGCTCATGCTGTTTCGACGTTTGCTACGTCACTTGATGGCATACCCCGGCCCCAGAATATCACAAGGGGCATCCCGTCTCGTCGGGTATCGGTGCTGAACACCGATGCTTACCAGGTTCACGGATACCAAGTCCCACTCGCATGACCTAACAATATTTTTCCTACGAGCTCAAGAATAGGAAAATACAAAAGACCAGCCGTAAATGCAATCATCCTCTCCCTGTCAGTGATGTAGGACAGGAAAGGTCGCAGGCAGGTCGCACGACTTCAAGTGTTCAAACTCAGGCTGCAGGCCGTACTAGAGGTCTCGGGTGTTCGGGTGGTGCTAGGTGTTTGGCGATGGTTTCGGTGAATTCATAGCTGTGTAGCGATGTAATATAGAATATTTCGCCGTAGCCCAAGGTCAATTTGAGTTACAAAACGCATAAATAAATACTTGCCTATCCGTCTGACATAGTACCAAGGGTGTGGCTGGCGGGCCCGTTTGACTAATAAATGTCCAGCTTCCGGGACCCTCGGTACAACTTTCTTACTACCCCTGCCCCTGCTGTAAACTCGAACAGTCTCATACACGCGAACATTATTTGTTTCAACTTTATTGGTCCCGCATGAACCGCATAGGACTTTTGATGGGTCAATTTCCAATCAAACGTGAACGCGTGAAGCCTCATATCGTCCCATTGAGTTCCACACTCCGACCACTCGCACATCACCCGAAAATGAGCGTGGTTGTCCCGCCTTCCATCCATCGCAACCAATGGCTCATTGGCTGCCGCCTCAAGTTCGTGCTCATCACCAAATATATCGATGTATTACCTCTTCAAGGAATACGTTTTTGCTTACTTTTACCACTGTACTCCTTGACTCTTGGCTAGCAATAATTGTCGACTGCGACTCGTTAGCTTTGACTCTAAATCCTATAAAGGGAATCAATGGGACGAATCCAATAAACCACGCAGAGAATCCTGAATAACGAAGGCAATCGTGCATTTGGGACCTGAGCTCACAACACAACGGTGGACTACATCAAGCACATAGCAAGCACAACTAACTACATATCTAAAGCCCAGACATTGGTTTTGAAGGGAAGATAGAAAGGGGGGTAGAGTAGGAGGAGGAAAAGCGGGTCGGACTCGATTCTATGGAATCTATATGCGTCCCTGGGGTACAGTGGGTGCAAGAGCTAAAACCGACATACGGGCGTACGAACGGACCAGATTCGCTTAAGCGCGACTATATTTACATGAATTTTGAGTTATGTTATCACCCTTATTGCATGAAACCGAAATAACCAGTAACCCAATTGAATTGTCAAACACCCATTATGATATATCCGTTTCGTTCTACGCCACGATCAAAATCTCTTTACACCTTCAAACTGTACCGCTCTCCGAACACGCCCTCTTCCATGGCCTTTATTTCTATATTTCAAAAACAAATCAAGAAGTGAGTCCATGAAAACAGGGCCTTGACTTACGCAGTGCGAGGTGCTTTGAATGGAAACGACTCAATGCAAGATTTCCAGTCATGTACCACAGACCTGGGACGCCCATGTCGCGCCACGCACCGTTGATCTCTCCTTCGTCGTTGAACCCCCAAACAGGCGTAGTTTTGTCGGCGACCTCGTTACCGCACACATTTCGTACGTTATCTTTCATATCTCCCAGCCTTTGGAAAAGCGCCGTCAGATGAATCCTATCAGAGAGGCGCAAGGGAGGCTCACCCTGTTGCAAAGACAAAGACGTCTGCGGTCAGTTGGCTGCCATCCTCGAAGAGGATACCGGATTCTGTGAATTCTTTGATCTGACTGTCGTTTTTGAGCTTGATTTTACCGTCCGCGATCAGGCGACTTGCACCGACGTCTAAAACATTGATCGAAAATTCCAGTTAACAACACTGAAATACACAATCGACGGGCATACTATACCAAGGTAGTATCCGGATGCTTTGCTCCACACCAGCAAAAACACTCCCGTATTCTGAATCCCGAGGTTAGTCCTGAAGCCTCGCTTGTTTAAGTCATCTAGTATCTCCCTTGAGATGGTGCAAGTTCACGATTAGAATGTGGTCGAGTCCAGGACAGAAACTGTGAGCGTACTTGTCAAGATCTGCGATGAGTTTTGCGCTGCGTTGAGCGAGCCCCATGTTCATGAAATATGGGAAAGACGCGCTCATGCGATCAGCGATTTCTGTCGGTGGCCCTCCTTCACAAAAGAGGTCTACAATGCAGGAGAAGTTTGAATGAGAGTCAAAGGTAGGGATGTTTGCTGATGCCTACTTTTGAATAGAACACCAAGCCCATTTTTTGTAGACATGACGTAGGTGGAGCTTCGTTGGTACATCGTAACATCTAGGAACATGAGATCAGTGTTCTGTTTTCGTGAAGGGGGAGTAGACTAACCAATTCCATGGTTATAGTAGTCTTGTGCGATGTCGTGAGCTGTAGTAATATTGAATGGCGGAAATGAGTAAATAAAAGCATTAAGGCATGCCTGAAGTGCAAGCTCCAACCACAACGACCTTCTTTCCTGCATGGTCGGTGGCTCGTTTATGTTGGACAGAATGAAGGATTTGCCCTTTGAACTTTTCCTGCATCAAATATCAACTTAGTTGAACGCAGAGGATATCCACAGAAATTGACCATTCCAGGTATCTTTGGAACATTTGTATTGGGACTTCCAAGGCCAGTCGCGAATATGACGTGTTTTACATTTAATACACGCTCAGACCCATCTCCACGTTTCACAGTAACCTTCCACTTCTTGGTGGATGGGTCCTGCACCGCTTGCTCAACTGAGGACGAGTTCCATATATTCAATTCCATGGCCTCTGCGTACATATCTAGCCAACCCGCAAGCTGAGCAATGTCTAAGTAGGTTGCAGATTGTTCCGGGATTGTGAACATACTTTACGTGCAGGAGAGAATGCTGGCCAGTTTGCCGGGAATCTGTTGTCATATTAACAGTATGAGGAACAGTACTGGCCATGTTACCCACGCAAGGTATGGCATATGATCAGACCCTTACACGGTCTTTAGTTTCCACTAGTAACGTCGGTAGAGTTACTCACAAACAGGATCATGGAGACACAACGCCTCGTACCGATTCCTCCAACCGTCCCCTGCCCTTGCATTTTTTTCGACGATGAGGGTGGGGACGTTAAGAAGCTTTAATCGTGCCCCAATTGCCAGACCACTTTGACCACCGCCGACGACGAGTGCAATCGGATCAGCATCCTTGAACTCAGCTTCTAGCTTCCTCTCTTCTTCCCAAGAACCATGATTCGGTAGAGGATTGCGCAGAGGCCCAATTTTCTCAGGGAAGCCTTTCAAGTCTTCTAGGTTAGTGAATATTGCGTGCGCCTTCCATTCCCTTTCGTTCGCAGTAGGTACGAGTCGGACGATACCAGACCCGATCCCAACATCGGTTTCAAAGTCAAAGAAGGAGCTAATCCACGCCAGATCATCTGCAGGCCGTTGGAGTCCTAAAAATTCTTTGCGAGCTTTGAATGACCTTGGATGAGTAGATCCGATGCGATCTCGCAAGAAGGTCTTTATTGCGGGTACACCTCGGAAGGCACGAAAGTCCCAGGTGAGAGAAAGCAAATCTCTCCACCATGAATCTTCCAAGAAGAGCTCCGAGATGATCTCCACTTTGTTCGAAGATAGAGCTTCTGAGAACTTATCGAGCCATCTAGTAACAACTTTCTCTGCGTCTACATCAGTAGGAACGATTGCATTGAGATTATTGAGAGTCGGAAGGGGAGGAACGGGAAAGGTGTGTAGATCGACTGGCATTGCTTTTGTCAATAATCGTGTGGTGTCAGGAATTTTTTCTCTCGACGGTCTCTTATATAACCGGCCCAGTTGCGGCCTAGAATGCCTTAAATTTCTCTGGATATGATTG
This sequence comes from Amanita thiersii Skay4041, assembly GCA_002554575.1. Classification (NCBI taxonomy): domain Eukaryota; kingdom Fungi; phylum Basidiomycota; class Agaricomycetes; order Agaricales; family Amanitaceae; genus Amanita; species Amanita thiersii. The sequence goes on along the minus strand of KZ302107.1, from coordinate 19,029 downwards.
CCCTAGGTATCAGCATGATTAGCAGACGAGATAACAAGCCTGGATTGATCAGCTTCATATCACGCGAATATCCGAAGTGAGTCTTAATTTGACAGAATCCCATCCAACGTGACCTGTTCAAATCTCTCACGTCCTTAATTAAAGAACCCTACCAGCCTCTGTGGTTCGGACACCCTGTTGATGGAAGCGCAGGGAAACGATTCAAAAATTCAACACTGGAGCCTGTATGGAATATGGCGACATTCATCGTTTTCGTGATATCTTGCAAAGTCCCTTTGGATATTTACTCGAAGTCAACGATTATAACTGGAACGTGGGACATGCTGGTTCTTTAAAATTTTTCGGAAACGGGTGGTCGACAGCTGTTTAGTCGGCCATCAAGGTGGACGAAAATATCTTTTGGCTCGAAGCCTGACATACGATGCCGGAATCTTCGACCGAAAAGGAAACTCCGGTATGGCTACCTACTTCGAGATTCGACTTTGATGGGCGATATCTCAAAAAACTTCCACTCGCTAGCAACCCCAGTTGATTATTGATGCATATTCTCATCTGGAAACACTTGGAAAAGGTCTACCAAATGTTCGTCAGAAAAAGAAGCATCAGGTTCTGGAAATAAATAATACTTCGTGGGCACTAAACTCAGGATTGGATAAGCGCGGTTGCCTATATTCTTCGAACGTGGGGACAAGTGTTTAAACACTTTGATCACCCTGCTTCCCAATGACCGCATTCAAGAAGGTTGCTTCAGAATTCTGTTCGGCGTCTTGCATCGTATTTGCTGGTAGGTTTCCCTTGGATAACTATCCCTTCAACGCTCTTCCAGGCAATATCCTGCTTCGCGAACACATAATACCTGCTGTGAAATTATCACAAGATGAATCCGATTACGTTGATATAAGGACGTACCCCAGTTTTTACCCCGGAATTTTCAGATTGACCTCTATGCACAAACGTGGCTTTATTCGGCCGGTCTCGGCTTTATACTAGGTCGATGCCAAACTTGGCCAAAGTTGGACTTGTTCAACTGGAAGGCGAGCAATAATTTTTAATGCTCCATTGGAGGCAGGTAAAGGCTGACTCTCGTCTTCAAAGCGAGAAAGTATCCTGGTCTAAGCTTCTGTACCGTGCGTGCGGGCTGTGGGAGCTATGCTAAACAAGGACTCGGAAGATGTGAAATAAGGAAGGAAAATAAGTGGAGCATAAACAAAACATAACAATGCTATGAACCACCTCCAGGACTACCAGGAGCTCTTCTCAGTCAAGGTTAATCTCAAGATATTGTTTAACCCATTCGCGTCTTCAGAACTCGGTGGACGCCTTCAATGTAGATATTGCTTTCAAATTCTGCGTTCTTGCTCTTGTCATTTCAATTCCCGTGATGGTTCTTCATCATCACACCCAAAATAAGAACCTCTGCGCAGCAGTTAAATCACAACGTGTCGTTCATTTGAATAGAACACAGTCATGGCGTAGGCAACGTGCCATGAGCATGTCCTTTCATAAAGTGGAATCTGGTAGAAAATTGACACATCAAGCCTAGGGTTCCGCGCAGTACTATGCCGTGTAGGCATAGTCTAGCTAGGCATGTGGTGGAGCATCTCTCTGGTGGTAGAAATGCAGATCCCAAACAAAGTTCAGTACCCAGTTTTGGCAGAAGGGTTTCGTATATAAAAACGTTTGCTGTATCAGATCCACTGTTCTCATCGCTTTGATTTCTTCTGCTTCGATGGGCATGTCGCATACATGTGCCACCTGCCAGAAGTCGTTCGGGTCAGCGAAAGGGTTGAAGTCACACCTAGAGGCTAAGGGCCACTCAACATTCAAATGTCGTCGGTGCCGTGAAGTATTCGAGCTTTACTACCTATTGAAGAGGGTAACTACTTCTGATTATCCGCCGATTACAAATCAACTAAGCATCATTCTTGCTAGCATTATGCGACAGAGCATGATCAACAACCGAGTAAAAACTACTGCTGGTCCTGCCGAAAGTCTTTTAAAACACGACGAGATCTTCAACGCGTCTGTTTAATCCTTCTTGCTGGCAGGAAAGATGCTAACGATGGTGTTGGGAATTAGCACAATGCTGCGTCAGCGCACAAACACAACACTCCTTTCAGCTGTCCATCGTGTCCTTCGAGGTTTAAGACACAGATCGCCCTATCTCAACATCTCCAATCAAAGGGGCATGGTAGTGAGAGTACTCAAACTCCAGACATCCCTTCAACTCCAGAAACGTTGCCATATCGGCCCGTCATCCCTTGCTTCAACGGTTCAAAGTTTGAATGCTATCTCTGCCCTAAGACCTTCATTTCCGCTCACTTACTAGGTACACATCTTAGTTCCCTGCATGGTATCCAGATTTACGAATGCCCGAATTGTATGACGGAATTTTCAATCTTTCCGTCCTTGGTTGATCACGTCCAAATCGCGTCATGCCAATGCCCTCTGGCGCTGGATGACGAGGCACTGGATGACGAAGAAAATGACGCCCTGGTAACCGCATTCGATTCATTAGCATTGTAATGATACTGTGTTTATACTGTTCCTCATCCCGCTTTGTTCCAATTATGCCACTTAACTTTGACCTTTTTCTCTATGATCTTCATCTTTTTGATACATAGCTATACCAAGCTAGTAGGGCTATACTTTTTGTAACAAGACTGACCACATAGAACGTTTTCATTGACAGGTATACGCTGTATTATACTACAATATCTGGATTGATATTGATGATATCGTAACCATCAAGTCTCTTCACACTTTCAGACTGTACCGCTCTCCAAAAACGCCCTCTTCCATTGCCTTTATTTCTACACAAACAATGGTTATCAGTTCAAAGCCAATCATGAATGATAAGAGAGCAGAAATGCTTAACTTACGCAACGCGAGGTGCTTCGAATGAAATCGACATAGTGCGAGGCTTCCGGTCATGTACCATAGACCCGGAACGCCCATGTATCGCCAGACCCCGTTGATCTCTCCCTCGTCATTTAGCCCCCAAACTGGCTCACACTTGTTAGCAACCTCGTCGCCACACACTTTACGTATGTTATCCTTCATATCTCCTAGCTTTCAAACACTCACGAAGCCCGTCAATGGGGAACCAGTGTGGGAATAAAAAGCGAGCCCACCCAGTAGCAAAAACAACTACATCTGCCGGCAGTTGGCTGCCATCCTCGAAGAGGATTCCAGATTCAGTAAACTCTTTGATTTGACTATCATTCTTGAGCTTGATTTTCCCGTCTGCAATCAGTCGACTTGCACCGACGTCTATGGAATTAATGGTTATTTCGGGTTTTGACGGGATCCAAGTATGGAAAGCTATATCATACCAGGATAGTATCCAGACGCTTTACTCCATACTAGCAAGAACGCGCCTGTGTTTTGGATCCCGGGGTTGGTCCTGAATCCCCGCTTTTTCAAATCTTCCAGAAGCTCCCTTTGTTAATACAAGTTTACAAACATAGTATGTGCAATAGAGGAACTAAGAGTATACTTGTCGAGTTCCGCAAGAGCTTTGGCGCCGCGTTGCGCGAGGCTTGTGTTCATGAAATATGGGAAAGATGCACTTATACGATCTGCAATTTCTGTCTGGGGTCCACCATCACAGTAGAGTTTGTCTGCATAAAGAGTAAAAGTTTTATCTTTGATCAACTGAATGCGCAGATGATTGAGCTGATATTCACTTATAGCAAGCCCGCTCTTGACAGACATGATGTGGGTAGAACTTCGTTGATACATTGTAACATCTGGGAACCCCAATGAGTGTTCGGCCTCTCATCAAAGGCAGCATGCTCGGAAACTAACCAATTCCATGGTTGTAGTAATCCTGTGAGATGTCATGGGCTGCGATAACTCAATGAGGGAGAACAACTAATTGGAAGAGACGAAGTCGTGCCTGAAGTACAAGCCCCAATCACAACCACTTTTTTTCCCGCATGGTCAACAGCTCGTCTATGTTGAGTAGAATGGAGAATTTGCCCCTTAAACTGGTCCTTGGACAAATGTCAATTAACGAATATGGAGAGTATTCAATCTAGAGATTTACCATGCCGTGTATCTTTGGCATGTTCGCATCAGGACTGGCAAACCCTGTCGCGAATATGATGTGTTTAACGCTCAATAACCGTTCAGATCCATTTAAACGTTTGACGGTGACTTTCCAAATTTTGGTGATGGGGTCCTGCGTAGCTTGAGTCACTGAAGAGGAATTCCATACGTTGAGTTCCATAGCTTCTGCGTAGCCGTCTAGCCAACTTGCAAGCTGCCAATGTACTGTGTATCAGCAAAAAAAAAAAACCACGTTGGAAAGTGTGGATTCGGATATACTTTGCCTGCAGGTGTGAATGTTGGCCACGTTGACGGAAAACTTTCTCTCTCGTTACTATGATAGAAAATGTGTACTCTCGAAGTGTTTCACTCACGGAAGATATGGCATATGATCAGACCCTACGAGCGAATGTTGAGTGTTGAGCTTCCAACAACTTGAAGGGTTTATTGAATACTCACAAACAGGATCATGGAGACACAAAGTGTCGTACCGATTCCTCCAAGAATCCCCTACCCGTCCATTTCTTTCAATGATAAGGGTAGGGACATCAAGAAACTTCAATCGTGCACCAACTGCCAGACCACTTTGGCTACCGCCAACAATCAACACGACTGGATCAGCACCGGCAAACTCGGCTTCTTTCCTCCGATCTTCCTCCCAGGAACCATGGTTTGGTTGCGGATGGCGCAAAGGCCCAATTTTCTCGGGAAAGCCCTTCAGGTCTTCTAGATTTGTAAGCACTACGTGCGCCTTCCACTGTCCACTTGCAGTAGGCACGAGTCGGACGATGCCAGACGCAACCCCAACATCAGTTTCAAAGTCAAAGAATGCACTTATCCATGCCAGATCCTCCGCAGGCCGTTGGAGGTCTACGAAGCCTTTGCGTACTTTGAATGATCGTGGATGAGTGGATCCGATACGATCTTGTAGGAATGTGGTTATTGCGGGTACACCCCGGAAGGTACGAAAGTCCCAAGTGAGAACAAGCAAATCTCTCCACCATGAATCTTCCAAGAAGAGATCTGAGATGTTTTGCACTTTGTTCGAGGTCAGAGCTTGCGACAGTGCATCCAGCCACCCATAAACGACTTTTTGTTCATCTAGATCAGTGGGAACAACAGCGTTAAGGATATCGAAAGTTGGGAGGGGAGGAATGGGAAAGTTGTAGAGATCGATCGGCATTAGGTTCGTTGACAATCCTGTTATACCATAAGTTCTAAGGGACCCCTTTTATGATTGCTGGAGTTATAAGTTATGATGCTTTTATATATAACAGGATGGAATCACTCTACGATGACATGAGGTCTGTAATGATACCACGTGAATATCCGAAGAATGTTTGAAATTAATAGAATTTCATCCAACGTGACTTGTTTGAAGCTCTCACATCTCATTGATTGGAGAGCTTTTACGAGTCTCTAAGAACGAAACATCTTGTTGAACGAAAGCAGGGGGGTTGCTGCAACGGATGGATTCCGGATAGATCATGGATGTCATGTATCTTTGAACCGTTTCTTCACAATTATCAAGCGTTCATGTGATGATGGTGATGATGACCAACCGGCACATGAACAGTTCTTGACATATCTCCGAAAAGCTGACAGTTATCCCATCGGCCATTATGATTGGTAAAAATACCTACCATCGTTGGTGTATGTTATGACTCGAAGGCCAACATCTAATAATATAATCTTCTGCCAAGAAGGCGTGTCGATGTAGTTTTCCAGTGGTTCGAATTAGCTAACTTGACGAGCAGTCATTTGGAAGCATGGGACGCGAATATTTCATGTTCTGTTCGATATTAGCAATACTGTTCTGAAGGACATCCTCAAGTTCTAGCGCTGTCATAACCAAAATTTCAGTTCTACATGTTTTGCCGATATAGAACAAAGGATACAAACTAGCCATTGCTAGCAGTATAGCTGAGGATTTGCGGGCGGACGTTCGTTGACATAATTTGTGAGCCATATTACCCAGCGTCCAACACCATCAAGCAGTCACTCCTAAAAACGAAAGACTCTTAGATTCTAGACTGAACCGCCGCTTGTCAAAGAAATGGAAGAAAGCGGGACAATTGTACAAACAAGTCCCAACAACTTTCTCCAACACCGCCGCCACTGCAGGCCATCATTTTCAAATTTGCCTCTGAAGTTTGCTAGTCAGGGTCTGACTTGAACATGATTGTTGCTTGAGGACGTTCCATTCCAATTCACTCTCAATTCACTATTGTTGGACAGCGGCCTCCCCTGTTTGTCATTTATAGAACCCTGCGTGGGCAGTTAGCCTCCACTTATACTATCGCCCGTCTACTTGGAGACAGCCATGCCATGCTCATGCTTATATTCTGCTACTCAACATACTCATATCGAGTTGAAAGCATTATCATAAAGAGCAGAAAATTCAATACGACTAGTTATAGAGACGCATATCCAGGTCCAGTTTGGTGTAAGCAGTGATTGAATACGGCTGCCAATCCAACTAGTGACCATGTCTGTCCAGAATGAGCGGAAACTTGCTCAATTCGTGGACGAGTATAAGGGTCCGCCTGCAGTGGGACCCTCCACTACGAATTCAGTCAGTGGGTTGGTAGTCATTGAGTGGTGATAATATCGTGCTCACAGTTACATACGAAGTGACCCATGACTACTGAATCTCTGAAATTTCGGCCATCCATCTGGACGATAATAGTCGCCATCGATGTTTGTATAATGGCGCCATGCATTTCTACTGGTGATGCATTTCTCATCGTCCAAGAAATACATGGTGCCGCCCTCATGCCAGCAATCCCTCCCATCGTAAGTCTTTATGTATGTCACGGTCGTCCACTTCGGGGCAACTGCACATTTGTGGCAGAGATTTTGTAACATGTTATAGGGATCCCAATTCTGCAGGCACAAGATACACACATACTCGACATATGAATCTTCTGTATCACCTTGAGTGGCTAGCGTATATACTTTGATAGCGGGGTCCAGACTCCTCTTGGCTATCTGATAAAACATTTCTTATACTTTTTTCACAATGTCTGTTGTAAACATACCTTAACCTTAGTGGAATGGGGTAGTACTACATGCCGACCAATCAAACGCATGGCACTCGTCGTGTTGTACACCATAAGCATCATGGCAACAAACAGCAAGGTATTCGGAAAATGCATTGCCCAGCATGTGTTCTCAACTTGTTGATGTTCGTTTTTCCAAGGTGGTAAAAAGGGACCAGCCCTATTGGTACAGTATACTGTTGTTAGTGTGAAAGGTTAGACAGAAATGCACCAGGCAATAAATGAACTGCTCATGCAAACAGTTACTTCCTTTATGTTACGCCCTCCAGACCTCTAGCGCTCAAGGTTCAACCCCTAAGCGCCCCTAGCCCCTATTTTCGACGTTTCGACGTCTTTTTATTTACCTTTGTTTATCCATATGCGAATACTCACCTTTACTGCCTCTTGGACAGTTGTTTCATCTGTAGTCAATGTCGCTGACTACTGCCTCAGGCTACTCTGGTCCCCAGGCTTCCTTTATCATCACCTTACCAAGCTACTTACTCATCTGGTTACCAGTAGTAGCTATTCTTACCTTCTTACTTGTTTTCACTATCTCATTTTAGTTCGCCTTAACTACCACCTTTATGTATATAAGCAGTAGTTACATTGCCTAGGATTCCCTAGGCTTTCAATACAGTATCTCTTCCACTCTCACCTCGCTCTCATTGTCTAAGGATCTACCTAGAGCATTGCTCTACCTAGTGATCAGACATATCCTTATCTTATCTAAGTGGTGGTCACCTTGCCATTGCTGCTCACCTCGAGAGTGTAAGGGACGTCTATCTTAGTGCTCAGGCAGTAAGCCAAAGACCAAGTATAGGACTCTCAAGGAAAGCGGTAATGGCGAGGTGACCACCGCTTAGATAAGATATAGATATGTCTGATCACTAGGTAGAGCGGCGCTCTAGGTAGATCTTCAGACAATGAGGGCGAAGTGAGAGTGGAAGAATACTTATATTGAAAGCCTAGGGAATCCTAGGCAAGTAGCTACTGCTTATATACATATAATGGTAGCTAAGATGAACTAAAACAAATGGGTGAAACGAGTAAGAGGATAAGAATAGCTACTACTGGTAACTGGATGAGTAAGTAGCTCGGCAAGGCGATGAGTAGAGATGCTGGGGACCAGAGTAGCCCGAAGCAATAGTCAGCGACGTTGACTACAAGTGAAACACTGTCCAAAGAGGCAGTAAAAGTGAGTATTTGCAAAGGAATAAATAAAGGTAAACAAAAGGACGTCGAAACGTCGAAAATAGGGGTTAGGGTGCTTAGGGGTTGAACCTTGAGCGCTAGAGGTATGGAGGGCATAACAGAGAGTCCTATACTTGGTCTTCGGCTTACTGCCTGAGCACTGAGATAGATGTCCCTTACACTTTATATATTCTGGCTGGGGTCCCAGGATGGCAATGGTACAGGGAGCACGCCCACCCAAGCTTGCCATCCCAGATGTAGGCCTGAGTACTTATTATACCACCCCTCAAGTCCTTCAATTTCTTCATTTGTCTTGTGTGTACCTGAAATTTCAGGTTTTTGAATAGCCTGAAAGTTCACCCATTGTTTCAAGCTATATCCGAAGTGCAAAGCTGTTGCTGAATGATCATGATACAGCCTAAATATCAAGTTCATTATATTAGTAACAAACAAAGAAGCAAGAGGGATATCAAATATGGTTGGTTGTGTAGGGATAGCTGTTTTGCGACAAGCGAAAAGCAGTCTGGTCTCCTCCGCAGATATGGTGAAATGTGGAGGTTTCCAATTCATCTTCATATCATGTACTTTTGTTGTGCCTAGCCATTGAAAGCTTCGGTCACATTCATGTTTTCCATTCAGCATCTATTCCTTTGCTGTACTGTCAAGACCTGGTACCATCTAGGAAGGATTTCTCAATAGTTTGAAACGGACTGAGCTGTAATGGGACACTTGAAGCATACTGTGAACATCGCTGTGCATTTCCACGCACGGTTGATCAATAGCTGTGATCTGAAGCTGCAGTCGGTGGTTTGTGCCATAGCTGTGCGAGTTTCCTTCAGCAAGCTGGCCATCGAATATTGTTTCAAAGAATGTCACTAGTGTGCATTAGCACAGCGTTAATAAGGTAGGTCAAGGTACATAGCCAGTTTCTCAAGGATTGGCATTTATTGAACAAACAAACAAGACACAACAAAGCTAGTCTGGGTGAGGTGATACTGTATCCGAGTCGGGAAGACGCTTTTTCGGTTTTTTCTTAATGCACCCTCAGAGTCTGGTCCGACTCGGAAAAAGGAACAGCCGTACAGTAGACATTCTCAAAGTTCTGCGCTCAGACCCACGTGTTTTTCTATGGTTAACGGTTGCTCAAGCACTCATGGCCCTCCAAGATTTTGTTATCTTTCATTTTATCGTCACGGCTCACTTGGATAGGAAATAGCTATGGCATAAACATATGTCGTAAATGTAGTCCATGAATCGGTACTAGTTGAAAGAAATCCGGCAGCAGACTATCTCTGACCGACCCACAGGCTTGAGGTCACATCTACAGCACAAGCAAAAGGCCTCCGCTGAAACAGGGAGGGTGCACACCGCAGGAGAACAGCATTACGGGACAACTACTCCACTACTTCTCAATTCTGTCATACACTACTTTCTATTAAAGGCGGTAATTCTACCGATTATCCTCTGATATCCGATTACCTATCAACCGTCCCTAATTATGCGATTAGGCATGATCTACAACCCAGCAATCACCACTGCAGTGCCCAAAGCCATTGAGAACGCTACAAGATCCTCAGCGCGTCTGTTTAATTTCTCCCTTTGTCAAATAAATATTTGCTAATGATATTTTTATTCGCACAATGACGCACATAACTGTCTCAACTGTCCAATTATGTTTATACAAGTTGTGGACAACGGCAGAGCTGGCTTAACATATAAAATTAAAGGAATGCCCTTGACCTTCCATGGGATGTACTTAGTACGCACATGAGGGTGTACATGTACAAGTACCCAAGGTGCACGATAGAGTTTCTCTGTTATCAGGCTTCCTAGAGCACATCCGGGACTCGGATGTATCCTTCCAAGGCTCTCCAGTCCAAGTATTGGAAGGCGAAGAAGATGAACTCATGATAACCAACAATTTGTACTGATATTTGTATCAGTCCACCGCTATTGCTTCTGTGTTCTCTCTCTTTGTTTCATAATCTTCTATGTCCTGTATGCAGTTTTTATTACCTTTAACTTATGTGATTCGGACTCATTTATTACGTTAATAATTAGTTCTGATCCACACTTAAGCGTTCAATTGTTGTGGTTGCATCGAGAAATATTCCCTACGTCTATATTCATTTATTCCGACTCTACCCATGCCGTTTGAATGCGCTTCGTGTGACAAGCCTTTTGACACTCTTCAAGCGTTGCAATGTCACTGCCGAGTCAACAATCACTGCCAGCACAGTTGTCCTTATTGCGACAATAGAACATTCGTGAACAAAAAAGCACTAAATCAGGTGACCTTCATTGTCAGAGGTATTCAATCATGTTTGATTCATACATCAATTACAGCACAGACGAGACGCACATGAAAAGAAAAAACCACCCGGACCATACTGCGCAAAATGCAAAAAGACCTTCAGGTCTCCAGCCGACTTGCAACGCGTTCGCTATTTTACCAATCCTCTTCCGAATTTGTTTGGCTTACTCTTCATCTAGCACAAGGCTTCTTCAGCGCACAAGCCGAGAAAGCAAAAATGCTTCGCCTGCTCGTACAAATGCAAGACCCCCTCTGGTCTAGCTCAACATGTTGAATCGACGCAACGTCATCCATCAGGAAAAGTGCACGCGTATTATTTCTCTTCTTAATGAACAGAACAACGGGCTTCTCTCGTGAGCGGGCCACATGGACGACTAGCTGATGTCTCATTATGTCTGATTCGATAATTCTATCTCGCTACATAATCTCCACAGCCATCATGTGCACGCTACTCTACCCCCCCAGGTTGTACCGCTGTTAATATCCGACCATTACAAACGTGATGCACGGTAATACTATTATGTCTAGCAATCCAATTATGGTTCCTGGTACACTGGGTTCTGCACATTTGGGTTTGAGGCGTGCCAATGTGTGTACTTCTTACCTATGCCATTTCTGCTAGCCCTGCCAACCTGTGAGCCGTTGATATGATGGATGATTCCGGTAGGTTGGCGGTCATTTGGAAGCTTGCCTTAGTAAGCACCAAGTATGGTAGGTCACGGTGGACTGGCTACATTGTTGCTTGAATTGGAACACTCACGGGACAAAGCTGCGGATTTACCTTGCTCGCCAGCGGGTAGAAAGCTTGCTCCTGATAAGCCAAGCCGTACCAAAGGAAGGACAATCTGTAGTGCCCTAATGTTTGAGTGTTTCTCTTGCGACAGGTGTTTTGGGTCAAACCATGCTTTGCAAGACCATTGTCGTGCCAAGAATCACCGCCTGCATGTGTGCCGCCGCTGTAATAATCGTATGTTTGTGAACAAGCAAGCATTGGAACAGGTGATTTTGGGTCTAATTCTCCGGGTGCTTAAATCCTCATGTTTCTACATCAATCGTATACAGCACACACGAGACTCACACAAGAAACCGCCTGGATCATACTGTTCAAGATGCAAAAAGTCTTTCAGGTGTAAGGCCGACCTTGAGCGTGTTCGATATTTTCATCAACTTTAGCTTCAAACTTTATCTACTGAGTATCTTTTGATATAGCACAATGCTTCTCCCGTGCACAACCCGAAGAAACAAAGGTGCTTCGCCTGCTCAGCCATCTTTAAGACACCTTCCGGTCTAGCCCAGCATATTGAATCAACCTGTCCAAACTTGGGCCAGAACCGCCATCATGTCACCGCCGCGATCCAATCTCTCAAAGTGGCATCCCCTATCTCCCTTCGCTTGTTCAAGCCTATGAAATTTATGACAGGAGCCAAACGCCGTCCGCTCATCACATACTATTCAACCGCTCAATCATTCAATGGCAAAGGGTTCGAATGTTGCGTCTGCCACAAGACATTCCACTCACGCCAATCACTCGAGGCACATCTGAATTCTCCAGTGCATGATGAAGACCAGTTCAAATGCCCGAAATGTAGAATGCAGTTCAAACTGGTTTCAGGTTTAGTTCAGCACATTGAAAGTGAAGCTTGTGGGATCTCTTCTCTCATGGATGTGGAGAGGAGACTCAGTAGATTGACCGGCCAAGTCTCACGTGCATTGGCGTGGTGAGGAATGAATGATGGTAGGCTGGTGAGTCATTTCGTTACTGATGTATCCAAGGCCATTTTCCGCGCTCTTTCTGTCCTTGGCGTTCAGCGGCATCTACTATGTCTGATGCTTACCTCCTTTCTAGAGTTGTAATGAAAGATTGAATCCCAGAACGCTATGCACCCTCTTGATAGTCAGCTGCGAGAGGGAAGAGAGGATTTTGTGGTTCAGTCTCTCAGTGCAACCCAGTCACTATAAAGGATATCGCTGTTACTTTGTGTTATATTATTTAGCCTTCACCCTATGTTTGCTCAACAGTCTACAGTATAGTATGTCCAATGAAGTCTACTAGCGATAAAATTGCTTCTTTATCAGCTACTCACTTGCTTTGGCATGTTTCATTCGGGTATGCTCTATTATATTCATTTATGCGACTATATGTATCAAATCAAAGAACTCTTCTCTGTGCGATAAGAGTAAAAGACTCCGGCAATGTGCGAATGCTAGACTCCCGGATCCTGATAAGGACGGGGTGAAACTATCACTGAAGGTGCAAGACTCGTACAGCGGCAGACAATGACCGGCGGGAAACTTTCCCACACAACCTTCCTCACTTCTAACACGCATGGAAAGCGTATTGGCCAACGACCTCACGACTATTGGCCAGTCAAACCATGAATGTTGCAAAGTCGCTGTTCATGTAATAAAGCAACTCGAAGAAGCCCTCGAAAATGAAATCAATCGCTTGGATGAAACGATAGCCAGGTTGTGCGGCAAACGTGACGATCTCAGCCAGCAGCTTGACAAGTGTATGGTAGCACTCGCACCACATAGAAGACTCCCTGCAGACGTTTTGCAGTACCTCTTTCTGATATGTACAGAAGTCATTGTCACCGAGGATGGTTTCTCTTGGGGTCTTTTCTTTCCGTTTTCGTCCATCGATATCCCAGTTCAAATCATCCTGTCCCACGTCTGTTCATTCTGGAGGCATATTGCACTTTCTACTCCGTCCTTGTGGAGTAGTCTTCGTGTCATTGACCCACTCCGTCACCAAGGTCCCATAAATGTCCTTCGCTCTCGTTGGAAAATGGCTCCCGTGTCATTATCAATAGATCAGCAATGTGAATCCAAGCCTGAATCATCGTCTAATATGTTATCCAACGAGGGACTAGCACCGTTCATCGACTATCTTCAACAACAGATAATCATACCCCATCAAATTCGAGAACTAAAAGTACGACTATTCATAGACTATGCATGTCAACCTGCAGCGGAGAAATTACAAGAAATTTTCCACGCATTGCCGTCAGATCTCAAATTGCTCGACTTTAGTTTGTATATCAACTGGACCTTTGACGGAATGGACCAGTTAGTCAGGGTCATCAACGCATTCAACAAGAGCACCGCTACCAATCTCTCATCCTTAAAAACTCTTCGCTTTGGTGGCTCGACTTTCTTCTACTCATTCATATATGACCGCATACGCCCAAATCAGTTACACACTCTATCGCTACGGCCATGTACATTGAACTGGGCTTTGAAAATCCTTGGAGAATGCCCTTTGCTTGAGGCTTGTTCTTTGGGTCTAGATGAACGTTCCAATTTTTCTTCCTTTGACCCTGTAGTACAGATCTCAGGCCTTCGTATCCCTCTCCCGCTCTTGCATCGTCTCGATCTCTCATTCACAGAATCGTCCTTCAGACGATGGATAAGGTCATTGCTTAAACCACTCGACCTTCCAAACCTAAAATCATTGGGTTTTGAGATAAGTACGTCCATCAGTAACCGGTCCCAGCTATCAGAGTCATTGCTCGAGCACTGCCCGCAGCTTGACAAGCTTCAGGAGCTTATTTTGGACACTCGCACTCTCTATTCCCTCATTGAAGCATGGACTAATGCTCACAATGTGCGCCGACTACGTCTAAAAAATTACGATTTACACTATTTCGAGTCTGCACTGCCTCTAGCTGATCGATTCCCACTACTCCAATATGTGGTCATCGATGGTCGCTGCAAAGACCCTGTCACCTTATTGCAGATGGTGGAGGAGCGACAGAAGAATGCAGAAGCGGCTTCAGCGATATATGCGGGATTGAGTGGAGATAGTGCTTGTGCCTCGATTTTGCCGTTTAAGCAGGTGCAGTTTGAATGCGACCATGAACTAGGTCGGTATAAGGAGAGGATTGACACTTTGAGGAATGGCGGACTCGAGCTGGTGATTGTGGAACGGCATTACTCATGCTTTCCCTCTATTTGATGCATTGATGTTGCATTGAAGACAGTTAACCCCCCATAAATGATGCGTGGGGAACGAAATGTGCATCAAAGGCTCATACTTTTGATGCGTTTCCACCTAGCAGAGTTTTTCTCAAGTGACTACCAACAAAAATAGACAGACGTACCTGCCTCCTGTTGAAAATATGCATTTCTATAGATCTAACAGTGCATATATGGGAGGGCATATACTGTACCATGAATCAAGTCCAAGTCAGTACCCCAACTAAACATACATGAGATAAGAATCAGAAACGGATTCAAGCATTTCAATCGATCCATTGTGCTCAACAGTTTAGAGCGTTGCAACCTTGGACCTTGTCGTAGACCAGTCTGGATCTGAGTCGGACATATGTACATGGTGAGGGATAAGGGCTTGGCCAATCTGCGGGGCTCGTTACATCGTTGCCTCTTGTATTCGGAATCAATGGCAATGCTTCAAAATCTGTGCTTTTACCACTTGTTGAAATCAGATCGTCTCCTCATTTCGAGCATATATATTTTAGCCAACGGTCACTTCGTTCCCAAGGTTCTACTATGTATTTCTTTTTGCTCTCATCATATGTACCAACGAAATGGCGTCCTATCATTCACATCCGGCAAGTGTGTGACGCAGCTTGCAGTATGATATGTCCTGATGAAGTTCAACTCAGTCTATATCTCGCTCCCTGCAATTCCCATTATACAAATCTTTGAATCATAACCAATACCTCTCAATCAGTACCTCTCACTCCTTCAAAAGTATACCGTTCACCAAACACACCCTCTTCTATAGCCTTGATCTCTGTCCACGTCACCAATCAGCAAAGACGGACAACAGAGACGCGAGAACCAACACCAAAAAAAAAAAGAAAAAAAAAAACAACTTACGCAACGCAATATGCTTCGAATGGAACCGACACAGTGCTAGATTCCCAAGCATATACCAAAGCCCGGGAACACCGACTTCGCGCCAAGCACCATTCAGCTCGCCTTCCTCGTTCAGCCCCCAAATTCGGTTGCAGGCGTTGGTCACCTCGTCTCCGCACACTTGACGTATTTGCTCTTTTAGATCACCAAGACTGATAACACAGAATGTATGTAAGATTATTTCAAGGATCAAGACAGAGAGAACAGCGGGTGAACATACCCTGTGGCAAAGACAACGACATCTGCGGGCAACTCACTGCCATCCCCAAACAGGATTCCTGTCTCAGTAAATTCCTTGATTTGACTGTCATTCTTGAGTTTGATCTTTCCGTCAGCGATAAGCTGACTGGCACCAACATCTGCATTTTCACTATCAACAAACGACCAAGGGTAGAACAACAAAAAGGGAAGCCGGATTACCAAGGTAATATCCCCCGGCCCTACTCCATGCCAACAAGCCAGACCCAGTTCCCTGAATCCCAAAGTTGATCCTGAATCCACGCTTGGTCAATCCATCCAAAATGCCCCTATAAAGGTAGTTTCACGAGAGAGGTTTATGAACTTTGGTTGTTGACATACTTGTCGAGTTTGGCAATTTTCTGTACATTACGTTGAGCCATTTCCATACTCATGAGACGAGGGTACGATGCAGCAACACGGTCAGCAATGTCCACTGGCGGTCCACCTTCGCAGTAGAGACCTAAGGAATATAAGTCCAAACAAGTGGAAGATAGTACATGTATTAAACCTCTAAAGAGAACATCCCATCCGTTTTTCGTTGACATGATATACGTTGAGCCTCGTTGAAACATTGTTACATCTATTTGGAAGTGGAAGAGTGAAGATAGAGCAGGAAACTTGGAGAAATATAGCATACCAACTCCATGATTGTGATAATCATGAGCAATATCATGCGCTTGATTGAGATTAGTTGAACATAAAAGAGTGGTAAACAGATAGAACGTACCAGAGGTACCAGCACCCACAATGACTACTTTTTTTCCAACATGATCCGTCGCCTTCTTGTGTTGAAGAGAGTGTAACAATTGGCCTCTAAACTTGTCCTGTGCCAGAGCATTATGAATATTGCATCATTTCAGCTAAATTGCTGTACCATGCCGGGTATCTTGGGAATCTTCGGCTCTGGGCTAGAAATGCCTGTTGCAAACACAATGTGCCTAACAGTCATCACACGCTCACTTCCATCACTGCGCTTGATAGTGACTTTCCAAACCTTCCTAACGGGATCTTGTAAAGCTTTGGTCACCGTCGAAGATGTCCAGATGTTCAGTTCCATCGCTTCTGCATAGATTTCAAGCCAGTTGGCAATCCGTTTTTCATAAAAGTAAGACTCGATATGACATTCCAGGATGATACGATCAGATTACCTTGCGCGCGGGGGAATATGCAGGCCAATTGGGTGGGAAACTATGTTTTTGGTAAGTATATGCGCACTCAACCAGGACATATAGTCACATATTCTTACGGGAGATACGGCATATGATCAAACCCTGAACAGAAAAATCGTCAACTCTGCCTGCTTCCTGACATACACATACGACTTACACACTGGGTCATGCAAACATAAAGCCTCATACCGATTCCTCCAATTATCCCCAACCCGTTCGTTTTTCTCAACAATTAAACTGCGTACATCCAAACACTTCAACCGTGCAGCGACATCCAACCCACTCTGACCACCGCCAATAATCAGCACAGCAGGATCAGCATCTATGAACTCAGCCTCGCGCTTCCTTTCTCGTGCCCATGAACCATGGTTCGGCAGCGGGTTACGCAAAGGACCAAGCTTCTCGGGGAACCCCTTCAGATCCTCCAAATTAGTATACACCACATGTGCCTTCCAGTCACCGTTAGCAGTAGGCACAAGGCGGACAATACCAGACGCGATGCCAACATCCGTCTCGAAATCGAAAAATGTGCTGATCCATGCTAGATCATCTGCGGGGCGCTGCAGACCCAAATATTCCTCGCGGAGCTTCAGTGTACGCGGGTGGGTATAGGGAATCTGATCTTGAAGAAACTGGGTGATTACAGGGATACCACGGAAAGTCCGAAAATCCCAGGTGAGTGCGAGCATATCCCTCCACCACGAGTCCTCGAGAAAGAGACTAGATAAGCCGCTGAACTTGTTCGACTCTAGTGCATTAGATAATGCATTCAACCAGTCTGTTACAATCCTCCTCTCATCCAGTGCTTCCGGAACGACGGCATTGAGTCTGTCTAGGGTCGGGAGGGGAGGAATAGGAAAGGTGTTGAGGTCAAAGGCCATGGGTTTGTGATGCAACAGAGGGCATGTGAGAAGGATGACACTGTTTTTATACCATTATTGTTGTTTCTCATAAAAGGGACTCCGCTCTCCAGTGTTGCTATAAATCGAACACTTAGGTGTGTGACATCACGTTCGTGACAGTATCATCAGGTGGACCACTGGTGGACCCAGTACGCTGCTATTTGGAAAATGGGTGAATCCAATGGACTGAGTTTACTTGTGGATAAGGGAGGGAAGAGGGAGGAAGACGGCATTTGTGTGATGGCATCTGAGTCTATTTGACAATGAGGGTTACTGTAATTCGCAGATTTCCGACCCTTTCCCCTTCCCTCTTTAGATCTTTTCGCCTGCCCTTGCCGTATCCATTCCACTCTCATCACCGGCGCTGCACAGTTGTCTTATAATGTGTACTTGGGAGGTGTAGGATCCAATTTTTCCTTTGATTGTTCCTGATGTTGGCACATGCATGCTCCCTACTTTAGTCATTGTCACTTCATTCCCAAGGTTTTACTATGCATTCTCTTTGCTCCTCATGATATTGAATAATAAGCCATACACTGTGTTCAGCAAAAGCAGTGTGGTGAACTGCTGCTTTGTAGTTTAATATACTTCTTTTGAGACCATTGTTGTTACTGCTTAACTAGCAGTTATTCTACCTAGTTAATTAATGCAAAAGTGGTAGTCAGTAGGTATATAAACCTCCTGTACTGTAGTGTAGCCCCCAGCTCCAATCTCTTAGGATGTCCACTAACATGGATGTGGCCTAAGTCATTGGATGTCTCACTCCTCAGCAGCCCCACTCATCCTCCTCCTCTCTCTCTCTTTGTTTGTTTATTCTTTGTTATTATTTGTCTTTGTTTGGTGGCCTTGTCACATGACAGTGTTGCCCTGACAGTAGTGAAGTTTCAAGAGGAGATGAAGGCTCAACAATTGAGAGAACAAAGTTTGTTATTTTTTTAACTACAGGATACATGGCTTTTATACACTACAGACCAGGTATAAGAATAGAAGAAAAATACACAATATGTCAGACATGTGAATACACTGAGTAAATGGATTATCAATCCTTCACATGTTGTTATGCCCTCCAAACCTTCAGCACTCAAGGTTCAACCCCTAAGTGCTTCCAACCCCTATTTTCGATGTTTCGACGTCCTTTTGTTTACCTTTGTTTATCCCTTTGTGAATACTCACTTTTACTGCCTCTCTGGACAGTGTTTCACTTGTAGTCAACATCGCTGACTATTACCTCG
>KZ302106.1:9785-53895 GCA_002554575.1 Amanita thiersii Skay4041 | reverse complement strand
TAACTGCGCATGATATCACTGCGATATTCATAGATATCCACAGTCTATCTACGAGGTGTCCATGGATCGATAGGCGATTCATGGTGTACTATAATTAGATAAACTATTTATAGATTATCTACGGTCCGATACTTTAGCGCCTTAAGGGCGGCTATTCTAACATGAATTTCATCTGTGTCAGCTGATGCTAACTTACACTTAGTTCTGTTCACTCTGAAGAGGTTGAGTTGGATAAAATGATTTCCTGATCACTAAAACTACTATGACTACTACACAACTAAATGGTAGCAGGAAGAGAAGAACTTAGAGATGGGAAAGTTGTTCATAAGAAAATGAAAGGTATATAAAGGATTGGATTCAAGCTTTACTATTATTTGGTCATCACATGACAGACAGGCACTACCCTAGACTCTGGTGCTACTCCAAGTTCTTTCAAACTTCAGCACTTATCCAGAGCCTTGGCACTTGTTCTGCAAGTCATGAGTTTGACCCAGAAAAAGGGAAGAAAGATATTTAAAAGATATTAAATTTTTTAAAGTCCTGACAATCTGGAAGTAAAAGCTTTCTTCCAGTGGCTTTCAAGTACTTCCCTATATTGTTTGCACTTGCATATTATCTCTTCAGTACTCAGTTTGGAGTCTTTTTCAATGACTCCTTCAAGAAGGTGAAGATGCTGAGCATCTTTACAATCCTGATCATGATGAACACACAATCACAATGGTATCATGCAAAAACCTAGAGGCCCCTGCAAATCAACCATTTGTGATCCATGAACACAAATGATGGTTTTTATTGACAGCAGGAATAGAGGGCTGATGCATTTTAAGGAGAGACACCAAGTTGAATGATATACTGAATGCTTACACCTTGTTCAATCTAGAGTCAATCGCAGTGATAACTCTGGCACTGGCAATCTAGGATATCAGAATATATACCATGATGGTGCAGATAAGAAAAATAATCATACCATATACCCAATTTCTTTCTTTTACAACACTAGCAACCAAATACAAAAAAAAAAAAAACAGCAACAAGGATAAAATAAACTAAAATCTAAAAATCTACAAAATCAAATCAATACTCCAACCCCATCTCCTTCCCAATCTCTCTCAAACAAGCCCGAGCAAGCATACGGGCATCCAACTCAAGCACAACCTGCTGTCGCCCAGCACCACCACCATCGACACCATCTCTACTACCATCAGACCTCTCCAATGCAATCACAGGCATCGCAGGCACTTTTCGAGGCTTCGATGCAATCTCGCACAAGACAGGGTACATGTGGAACAAATGTGCAACACATGACCGCTTCACTGCGTCTGCTACCAGTTGCGATGGTGTAATGGGAATATCACCATTACTATCGGAGGAGGACGGCTGATCAACAGAATATCTCGTTGGGCTGTCTGAAAGTGCCGCCCAAAGGGAACCAGGCCACAACCTTAGCTCGAGCAGTTTGCGTAATGTATACAAGAGCTCTTCCTCTCGGACCCTCGGAAAGGGGATATTCCCTCGTAAAGACTCGTCAGCAACGTATTCAACAAGAGGCTTGCGACACCGATTGAGCAGCGACGGTAGATTGAGCGCCGCCAAGCGTCGCCGAGAGCTTTCATAGTCTGAAAAGAGAAATAACCCACACGTGGTTAAATACACAAGCATCCATCTCGCAAAATCCCATCAAATTCACGTACCTTGTGTCATATTCGAGCAAATTAGGAAAAGTAAGTCAAAACACCAATACGAAAACCGCTCTCTGGGAACAAGTAAGCCCAGTTCAGTTGTCCCCACTTCGTATGCCTTGTCAATTTTCGTTTTCTCGATTGACCGAGAGGCCTTATGTTGGGTGCCGGACGTATCAGTCGTAGGGGTAGTTAACAATATACTGCCTTGATGAAGAATTGACCCCAACTGGCAGACAAGATGATCTGGAACTCGGATATCCCCAATATGAGGAACTACGTCAATCTCAAGAGCTCCGATAAGTGCTAAATCAAAGTTCTCTTCTGTCATTTGCTCTTCAAGAGTCAGAGTCTCGATGTAGGAACTACACCACACATATTAGCAAAACAAAAAAAGGCAATAAAGCAATGGTGTATCACCTATCTGCCAGTATACCGCCCTTGAATACATCAAGGATCTGTTTCCAGATACCTTCCACCCGCTCATCCGGGATCACTTCTAAAAGAGAACGACGAATTAGATGAACTGAACCCCTCGTAGAACGATCACCAAAAAAAAAAAAAAACCTTGACCAAGTTCTCTCATCCGCATAGGACACTCCTTCACAACTTTCAAAAAGCACGTAGTTGCCGTCTTCCACAAGGGCAAATCACTCCCATACTTGGACGCCGGCGGACAGTCGTACTTCATCTTGACTGGTATCAGATACGCCTGGTTTGTCAGATTTGTGAGATCTCTCCAGCTCTCGTAGTCAACAACAGCATTGTCATACGCACAGATAAAAGCGCTTCCAATGTTCCATCCACATAAATATCCGGATTTCCCTTGAACTTCGAATACAACTCCACAAGCAGTGGCATCGTCTTCTTGCACAACGCGATATATGTGATCCTCCCCGGTGCCGCCTTGGAATTCTGCCCTTGCACTTCAAACGCCGCGAGGAACGGAAGCGTGGTGTACTCAGCAATGTCCCGGATGACGAGTGAGGAAACACCAGTATTGGAGAGATCGATATTCGCTATGGCATCCAAAACAACAGACTAGGAACCAAAAAAGAAGAGCCCCTTAGTGATATCTCCTGTGGAAAAAAAACTGACAACATAATCCATACCTGCACCGGCGAAAGAGCATCCACATCAGGTCGGTAATCAGGCGAGTTTGGATACGTCAAAACACCTGTCATATAGATGCTTTAGCAGGTAGTTTCCTTGACACCACTCAAACAAACCTTTCAAAATCGCCATCAACCTCGTCAACTTCTCCAAACCCCACTCCTCCCCTACCACCGCCCGACTAACAACGCGCGTACAATGTATCACGTCCACAAACGCCACAAGACTCTCCTGAGTAAACGGATGATAACTCGGTCGCTGGGTCTCTTCCGAAGAGCTACTAGATACCCGCCGGCGGCCGGTGCTACTGAAGGGTGTTCGACCGCCCTCCGCAAGGCTCAGCACAGCCATACCAACTGTATCCACCATCTCCCAAACGCGGCTAAGCATATTCTCCATTCGTTCCGTCCACTCACCCCCCACCCCGCATGACGCCTTGATCGCCTTTTCCAGGCAGCGCAAAGCAGGCGCACTAATAACCCTATCATCTAACAGCACACTCTCCTGTACGTGATTCACAAACACATCCCACGCCCGAGGGAACGACTCTAATACCATCAGATTTGCCACCATGAAGTCGTGGAAAATCGCCCCAATGGATTGCAACGCCAGAATCTTCGACTCATCCCATGCCCTTTCAACTGGAACAGAAGGAGAGGGAGCAGGCAAATCCCCTTGCGACGGGGGTGCAGGCGATGCCACTGCACGAACCCGAATCTCCGCCGTCAATGCATCCAACAACGGGAACGTCACCTTCCACACACACAGATCCCACGTCTCCCCACTCAACGTCGAACCATAAAGCTGCATCGTCCTAAACAGCGTCTGTATAGCCCCATCCCTCACCTCTGGCCTTACATCCGTACACAACCCAAGCTCTTCAAGCAACAACAACATCCACAATTCGCTATACTGCGGCTCCTGCTCCACATCCTTTCGCTTCGCCTGAATTGCATCTGACACGCTCCACATCAAACTCGCAGCAGCTGTCAGAGCGATATTGGTATCCGCCTGTCGCCCAAACTGGCCCAATGTACTGATACAAAGCCGCAAGTGTTCCGGTGGGAGTGACGACACTGAGTCCACCACAAGCGTCAACGACTGGGACGCAATCTTTACGAGTGCTGTGTATCCCTTCTCAGCGCTGGTACCAGGTATCCCCACTCCCGGCAACGAAGGCTTCAATCGACTGGTAGGGGAAGGTGGAGAACCCAGCACCGAAACCGAATCACTCGACGCCGAACGTGCAGGAGGCGCCGGTCTACACACGCTCTCCAGCATATGAAACACTGTCTCCCATCCAACGACCAATGTGTGCCCTGAGGACTGCAATATCTGATGAAGCGTCTCCAATCCCATCCGCCGCAACTCCATACTCGTGCTCGAGCTAGTCGCAGAGATAGACGTCTCAGGAACGACCTGCTGAGCAAGTACATCCAATACACGTCGTTGCACCTGTGCCTGCAACTCCCCAGTCGTGGTCAAGTTACGAGGCACAATCAGTAAGATCTCGTCCAACACATGAGCGGCCTGGACGCGAATAGCTTGAGGTGCAGAAGGTAAACGAATCACAGATAGTAGGTGGGTCGTGGTCGTGTACCAAGCAATATCAGGCGAACGATAGATCAATCGGTGGATGTTCAATAGCGCAACTCTACCCAACTTCCCCAGCCCAAAATCCCCCGACCGCAACGTCCGGGGAACATATATCCCACTCATCCTCCTCCTATGTGCTGCCAGTGTCATCCCTACCATCCCGCCACCACCCGCGCTTCCTACATCCTCCACACTCTCCCCATCCGATAGAATTTGCCCAAACTCGGACTGCATGCTCACCATCTCGAAACTCAGCTTGCACAGTGCATTGATGAAATCCTTGAATGCAACATCCTCCAAGTTCTTTGATGCATCAAACAACCGCTGAATAGCCAACTGAATCGTTTCCGAATCTAAATCCGATAGAAATGGGGGCTTAGGCGCTTGCTGCGACTGCACATTTGATGCGTTGGCCGCTTGAGCAGCAACAGACCCGGATACCGATCCTGAGCGACTGGCAGGAATGGGAGCGCCTGTAGGACTAAACAAGTTCCGCTTACTCCCTGAAGCATACAGGCCTTTGAATGTCAACACATAATCCGCATTCTGGAGCGCTTCCAAAATCTGATACCAGCTGTCTCCCAAGCTCCCAGCAAGGAATAACGCGCTCGAGACGAATATCTTCAAACAAGCCAGATTCCTCTCCGAAAGACCTGGAGGTAGAGAAGGTGCCGTCAACCCAAGGTTCTCAGTCAACGTCGCACTTGACCGGGGCGTCTGAGGTTCAATGTAACTATCCAAACTAGAAACAACCCTAGATGGCACAGCAAGCTTGGCCAAACTCGTGAAGAACGCATCTCGCGGGGTAGCCAACCCCAACATCCCAGCCACATTCGTTATCGCCTGATGGCTACCCAGCACATCAACGAACAGCTCATCAGAGAGGTTGGTCCCAATGATAAACGAAAGCGCAGCCAAAAGAGCCGGCCAGCAGCTCTCAATGATGTTGCGAACAATATATAGCTGCTTCGTCGTATTATCTTCTTGAGGAAGGGTTGAAAGGTCAAGAGCAGGGGGAGCACGAACGACGGCATCACCCGGGGTTCGAGGTCTTTGAACAACGATAGAGGTGTAAAGCGGGCCTGTAAACGTCGCAAATCCCTCGCATAATGAATCGATGCACTGAACGGCGAGTAGGTAGATATAGGAATCTGGAATTACTGGGGAATCCGCCTTGTCAAGTTGGTCGATACTGGTAAGGTAGCTGATTAAACCTTTATCAGTGACCTCATTCAGAGATTCTCACCATTGCAGCTTCATAGCTGAACCCTGCACACTCAATCCTGCCGAAGATCCCATCATACCCACCACACCAGACACAGTTGCGCTAGCAGCTGTAGCGACTCTCCCCGCCACTGAACTCACATCCAATCCATAACCCGCTCCAGCAGAACCTGCACCATCCGCGCTCACACCAACACCCCCCATTTGGCTCGAAACACCCAAGACAGAAGGTTTCTCTGTCACTAGGCGTTTAAGTGCAGTCACAAGTGTAGAAAACACCTTGGATCCATTCTCTTGAGCATCATACCGATCCCACACCTTTCGCATAAGTTCAGCATCGACAGATAGTCTGCAAGCCAAAAGATGTTGAGAAATAATTTTGATCATGCAAATAGCTGTTATACACACCCTCGCATAATCTCCATCGCGATAACCCTCATCCAATGCGGCCTAATAGGGTGAGAAGCAACATGGTCACCACCATCTGCATCTTCAGCAATCAGCCTTATCAGGAGCATAAGAAAGACCTCCGCCTCAGTCTTCAGCTCAAACGAGAACTGCTTCAGCAACAAAAATACCACGCGCATACACCTAAGTGTTAGTGGAAATACAGATCGTTCAGAGAGCGCCTTCAATAATAACGGACACAGGTGATGCCGGAGTAGCAAAATCATCTCTGGTCGCTATTGGTACTCATTTCTCAGCCCATCATGAAACGGACAATGAATGGAGCGTAGCTTTAACAAACACTCACCTTACGAAACAGCTCATAATAATTCGTCAACACACTCTCCACCAGCTCAAGCGCGAACGTCTTGTGCAACGATTCAAGTTTCAAAAACCGTGACTTCTCAGAATTCGCCAGCAAGCACAAATCTTCAAACACCGAAAACGTATCACGGGAGGATGGGCCTAGCAGCTTCGTGGTGCCATCTGGAAGTTCGACGGGAGTAAGTTCTGGCGAGGGCTGCGAGGGTGCACGACTGTCGCTGTCTGCGCTCTCCATACGTTTGTCCTCGAGCACCATTTTATCGACGATGTACATCACAAGTTGGCGTAACGTTGCAGCGGCTGTTGATGACACGACGACGATTTTTGATTCCTGAAGTTTGAAACAAAGTAATAGAGCCTGTAACCATTAAAAATATCACGCATATACCCATCACTAAAACATAGAAAGAAATGTAAAAGTACGCGTACATCACCCAATAACGCTCCATGTATGCCCACGAAATTCGTAATGAGAGACACGAGCGTTTGCAGAATCCTTAGCTGAATATCGACACCTTGGGACATGGCGTCACTCATCGTATTCACGATACGCTCGACAACGGCATCGGTCTGGGGCACGGCCTTGAGTGCAATAAGGCGTTGTAGCGAGCCTAGCGATATAGCAACAACCTTTGCATTCTTAGTTGCACACCCCATAAATACAGGGCGAAGGAGGTCATCGGAATGCGGCCCGTCAACGGAGAGTGCAGAGGTGGCTTGTTCAGGCGAAGAACGAAGTATAGCAAGCGACTTTTCAGCAGCCTAATATAAAAAAATACCAAATAAAAAACAATATGTTATACACGAAAGTCAGGCATGAATACACTCTCCCGTTGAAAAAGGGGGGACGGTGGGTGGGGGGGTGGGAGATGAAGTAAAGAGTAAAACAAACACCTCGCGAATTTCTGGATGTTTTCTCTTAGTCTCGCTGGCAAGTGACTATATGCGCCTTTCTTCATTAATAAAGATGGTTGGTTTGATGCTTGGAGAAGGGGAGTAGCTGACCTGAAGCTCTGTGACTAGGAAAGCTAGCGAGCTCATGACATGAAAGCTGCGGATAGAAAGGAGTCGACGCGTATTTCTGACTGATCTAGCTACAAGAATAAGCCCTCTGTCACACTGTCACAATACATCACGACATTTTGCAGTATGCTAATGATGCAGAAAGGATATTAAGACCATCCAGTGGTACATAAAAAGCACGACTACATATCTATCTAGATAGTCATCAGGATAGCAAATACAAAGAAAATCCTCGTCCTCAACAACGACAACAACAATAATACGTACGTTGACACAGAACATAGATAAAGGGGGTCAGATTAGGAGGAAGGACTAAGATCACTTCCATCCCATCACCTGATCCCACCTCATCATACATGAGTATCCATCATAATCTAAAATCCCGCATAACTCGTCACAAGACCATCCCTCTAAATCTGAAGAAAAAACTCACCGAAGCTTTTCTGCTGATTACACGAACACTTTCCCCTCTTCCAGTTTGCTTCACTCTGCGGACAATGCGTGTAGGGGTTGTGCTCATATCCAATCTCATCCCAGAAGTGTATCTGGTCCTTCCGTGCGAACAGCGCTGCAGCGATACTATGTACAGGTGCATCTCCCCATCGCTATAAAAGGTAGATTCCCTTAGTTGTTCATTCTCTCGACATAAAAGTGACAATTTACCTCGTAATAGAACCCACCCGTCGATTCTAGATGCTCAAAGAACGCCGTATATGCTGGCCCGCGCCAAAACTCCATATCCGCAATCTCAAAGTTGCTCCAGACTGTAAAAGAAAAAGGAGACACACATCAAGATAACTGCCAAAAAAAAAAAGACACGACAGACATACAATGACATAAGTTATATCTCTCTCCTCCATTATCCGACAAAAAGTTCATAGCGTTATCCTTAGCGATGAATTCCGGATGTTTATTTTTGAAGTCTAAACGCCGCCAAAAGAATCACATCGGGATTGGTCGGAAACGAAGGAAAAGAAAAGCCAACAACGAACCCGTCACAGTCTGCCACAGAGTCGGAATCGTCGCTTCGAATTCGTACATCGCGATCGTGAATGCTGTGCCAGACATGCCCGGTCAAACAGACAAGATAAAACGCGAACACGGAAGACATACAATACACTTTGTCGTGGTCCTCCATATACAAGAAGGGATCGAATTGTACATCGCAGTGGAAATGAACGTCTGGTCTGATGAATTGTTCCAAGTGGATAGAAGTACAGACATGGAATGATCTACTCACTCAATACGCCAATACCATCGGTACTGCTGCACCAATGGGTGCTTGAAAAAGAACTTGTTACAGCACACGCTAATCAGCACCAATCTATTCTCATCCCACAAAAGACGCAACGTACTCCTGAATTAAAACGACACATATTCCGGTACCTAACAAACTGAGGATCAGCTATGAGAACCAAGTAATTGGTGACAGCAACACTCACGAAACAGAACCACCATAAATTATCTGCTCATTCTCCATCTTTTTCCTAGCCGCCTCTGCCTTTGGTTCATCAATCCAATTTGGCTGGTACCAATGGTCATGAGGAATCAGCCCAAACTCCATAGGCGCATTGCTCAACACCGACACTCGTCTATTTCCCAACACATCAGCACCAAATTCCCAAATCCAAAAATAGAGTAAAAAAAAAAAAAAAACACAAACTTTTTAAACTCTTCCGAAAACGGCTCCTCATTCAAGAACACATAAGGATACCCAAACCGCCTATTAAACCTATCTTCCATCTCCCTAACGCTCCTTACCGCACCATCAACATCGCCATTCCGCGCCAACATCAACAGCGTCGCATTCGCCCGCCGACGGCTCGTGTCAGTAAGTAGATGCGTAACATTGCTGATGCTCTCCAGGCTCGTTTCTGTGTCAGGGTCGGGGGTGGGAGGGGTGTAGTAGTATTGCTCTAGGTTTTCATCTGGTCTGTGAGGTTTATTGCTACCTGAGATGAGGGTGGAGAGGGAAGTCGCACGACCATATTCTTCGTGTGTGAGAGCTAGAATCCAGTGCAAACCAAGCTGAGCAAAAGGAAGGAGGGTTGTTGTGTCAGCCAACAGCGATAGATAGATACCAGCAGAGGGACTCGAACACGCACTAAAATCGACAAAGCGAGAATGAGATATCTCGCAGGAGCGCTCAAATGAATCATCGTGTATAAACCAGTCCTTCGTGTCTATCTGCCCGTGCGGAAATGAAAGGAAAAGTAAAGGTAAGAAAACCGGTACCAGCCAAACAAAAGCGAACCCGCAGCAAATGATATACGTACCCCTTCCTTTCGTTTCCGTGTTGTTTTTTTTATATCCCGGTTGCGATTGACCGGTGCAAAATGCAGTGCAGTGCAACAGATGATGACAGTGATGAAGAAAGAATGAAATAATGATGATGGCCGTCAGAAAAAGTACACTGCTATCGTTCGTCGGCTTGAGATGGCCGTGTGTTGGGTGGTGGGTGTGTTGTCTTGTTGGGCGGTGACTTGGCACACACACACACCCAGTAGCTTAAGAATAGCTCACCCACAAAATAAATAAATATTAATTAATATTGTTGCCTTATGTCACTCAGGTTCCCTCAACTCATTGCATTCGACTTGGAGTGCGTTGCCTTCTGCCATTCATCTAAATACTCCAACTAATACAATTCTTTCTCGTCACCTAGCTATACCTTGTGGGACCTCTGGATCGATACCCATGTTACAGGCCCGCTTCATAGACACAAAGATAATCCCCTCAACCAAGTTCTAGACAGATACAATTCTCCCATCTCATTCTACCATGACGTACCCGACATCTTGCACCGCCTCATTCCCGCAGATATCACCATTGCTGTATGCTCAAGAACAAGCGCACCCCATCTGTGAGTCAGCCATCCCAGTTGGTTTTCACAAAAACCCCATTCTAATTTCTCTCAGAGCCAACCAGGCGCTCAACCTCCTCCTCATCCCTCCAAAGTCTAAAGGTGAACGACCCAAGGCGGCAATCAAGTTCTTTGATCAGTTAGAGATATACACAGGTGTGCCCGCCTCTCCTCCACCCTCACCTTTTCACACATCCGAATCACTAAACACCTCTGATGCATCAAATTGATTCATCACGAACAGGCTCAAAGATAACCCATTTTAAACAACTCCACGCCAAGACTGGATTACCCTATTCTGAAATGGTACCGTGTTGATTTAATTGCTACAACGACTCCCGCCCCACCTGTTACGTCAACTCCTCTAACCAATCTTTACTAGCTTTTCTTCGATGACGAACATAGAAACAAAGAAGTCGAGAAACTAGGTAACGCTTCTCCACCCAATAAATTCCGTACAAAAAGAATTCTCACAACACTTATGTCATAGGCGTAACATTTCACCTCGTACCCTCAGGCCTGAACCACAACTCATTCGAAAAAGGGTTAGCAGAGTGGAGAAGTAGACACCCAGAACAAGTGCTCAACGACCCAGCAACGTCTTAATACATGTATGCTATATCCATATATTGTAGTACGCAACATGTTGCCTCATAAATAAATACCATTCGAGTTTATCTATTGCCGGATATTGAGCGCTTATTCACCGCCAGTGTTTTCAACACTCTTGCCGCTATCACATACAACCCTGTGCTGCTACTCCCGCCCTGATCACAACAAAGGCCAGCACCCCTGTGTCAAAACCGCCGCCCCGCCTCTGTTACAGTTTGGACTTGTAGCAACACGCGGCTCCGAGCCTCCCCTGCCTCACCTTGGGAAAGTTCCCACACTGTCACACTGTGACAATGTAACATTTTTGAACTCCGCAGGACTCACAGCAACCCGCATTAATCTGACACGCGTTTTATCCTCTTTCCCTCCACACCAGATTTCATTAGCGAAAAAATAATAATAATAATTCAATTTTTACAAGAAAAACAAGAAAGAAAAAATTATCGTATGTGTACTACTATAATCGTAACTTTTAGAGACGAACACTGGCAAAGGAAGTGGAGGGGAGAGAGGGGGGCTTATGTTAGATGCACCACACTGGTCGTATTAGCATCCAATTCTCTGAAGTGGTATTAAAGTTTATGACCAATCAAGTGGGCAACTACAAAACGAAACGGTCATTTTCCTTTGCATAAACTTTGAAGTAGCTCCATTCGAATGACCATGGCATTGGGTAATGATCTCATTAAACCTGTTGTTACACTGCTCTTCATTTGTCCATCCAGTCGAGAACGCAAACGCGTTGTGATGTCCTTGCGCAATATTGTCGATAATCGTGTGATTCTTGCAGAAACTCTCCTTAAATTGGGCTCTTTTCGAATGTTAGCAAAACCACCATTAGAGAAAAATGCGTTACGTTTACTCACAAACTGTCCTTGTCTTCGCATTGGCTCACGGGGCACCCTGATAATGAAGAACATGTGGCAAGGGCAGCTACAAATGGTGCGAACAAGCCGGTGGTAACAATGACAACCGTAATGACTCCTCGCATCATCGAAAGTTTCAAGTTCACTGTCATCAACTAAGTACCAGAGACGAATGTAATAAGTGGGCTGTAAGCGTCTTACCTTGGTAGTCAAAAGAGTCAAAGCAGGCGTTGCGTTGAGATACCTTGGGGGACAGGGTGGATGAATGGACTGTTTTTATACCCCTCGGAGCGGGATCAACACACAAGGTAAAACTTTTCAGAGAGAATTAACTCTGTCTGATATCCTTGCAGGGTGAAACAAATTGAGATCACCCTTCAGGAGACCATACTGAAGGTTGATGATCTCTGAACCCACATTGCTGTGTCCAAGACAGAATTGTGGAGCACGTTGGCAAGACAAAACTTGCAAATGCTTCGGAGTAGCTCAAATCCACGCGCATTGAGGGACCCATGAAACTTCCGGTGGCTGCTGAACTTGCTCGAGAGGCTCCAGTTCCATGCTTTTGTGGGCTCTTGGCTTGTGAACGAAGACCTTGCTCCACCAAAATTCAAGTTGTCACCAGGCAACCTATCATTGTAGAAGATACGTTGTTGTACAAGCAACCAGTATACTTCTACTGTATGGGATCTCATCAAATAAGTGTACCATCAAGCCAGATCAC
Organism: Amanita thiersii Skay4041; assembly: GCA_002554575.1. Lineage (NCBI taxonomy): Eukaryota > Fungi > Basidiomycota > Agaricomycetes > Agaricales > Amanitaceae > Amanita > Amanita thiersii. The sequence goes on along the minus strand of KZ302106.1, from coordinate 41,424 downwards.
AGGACTGTTCCAAAAGCACTTCATATCTCAAGTTTTTTTTTCTTCTTCCCCACAGCTGTTGTCGTAACAGTACCGAATATTTGAAACATATACTACCGCCCCCCGCAACATCAAAAACTGAAGCACATCACCGTTGGCAGTTTCTGAATTTGGAATCAACCGAAATGATAATCACCAATCACTTCCACAACAACTTCATGGCATCGCAGTAACGCCAGCTGAAGGTTCCTACTCCTCTACGAGCCGAATATGATTAGCATTTTTGTCGATGCTTCGAAGGCGAGCAATGACTACTACTGATTGCACACTTTACTCTGCGTATGCTGATCTTGTCCTGTAAATGAAATCTTCTGCTCTGTAGTCGTATTATAGCTGTTTCAGTAGTATAGCCGTTTCATCATAATCATAAAGGGATGTCACAAAATACTGTTCAAAATGGTCAACCTTCAATTAAAAGCAAACATCAGGCTTTCTCCTTGAGAATACCTACATATAACATTTGAGCATGAGACTGAGATTTCCCGCAGTGATTTTATATTCTTTGCCCGTCGATAGGGACCACCTCGGAAGATAATCAATATGCACCTCCCCGCAGCTTCTCAACGCAAGTAATAAATCATGATTGATACAGCATAAATTTCTGATTCTTAATGCTGTAACTATTACACAGCTTGCCGACGGAAATATAAGGCGCAGGCACAGTTTCTCATACAGATTATCTTTTCACTTCGATATCAAAATACAAGTTCAGAACGCCACCCGCGTTAGACTGTTCAGGCAGTTGTTTTTAGTTTTCCGCGTAATACCTAGAGATGTGTTTTCAACTTACGCTGTTCGAGTCTCCAGCACTGGTTCCTTCCCTCCCATTTCCCCCAAATCTCGACGGGCGTGCCTCCCCGGTCTGATCCATGGTTACTCAAATCAAGATTGAATACCGTTCCCGGGACAAAGAACCTGTCCCCATGATACTCATCACTATACCACCCACCGTGACCGAGTCAACAATCTAAACACACCTGAAAACGGTAGGGTCATCTTCATCCTGTTTCACCTCCCAGTCGAACTTATTTTCAGTTGCGATGGCTTTGATGGCATCCTTGAGATGGGTACTTTCGAGCCCAACGTATTTCCCATAACGGACGTTGCGCAGACTGTACAAGCCGTTATTCTCTTCAACATGCCACTATTTATGTAGCCCGTATGAAGAGCAGAAGGGGAGAAGGAAATGATATAAACGATAATATGAGATCATTGTCATCGGCAATGAGAATGAGTTCACCTTCTGATTGTCGCCGTCGTGTTTAGGCCAGCCAATGATCGACCTTTCGTCTGTTCCAGAGAGGTCAAGAGCGGTACCGCTCTTGGCATTGACAATTCGGTAGACTGCACCCGATCTGAGCATGATATCTGTGATTGTAGGATAGACAGAAACGAAGTTTCCTGGCAAGAAAGGAGGGGGATGTGGGTCGTGGAGGGTGGCTTTATATCTCACCCACTATTGATGTACCATCCTCATTTTGGAAAACTAGGTCTTCTAGTCTAGCCCCACGCAGAACAGAAACGTGTGTGGTGCAAGATTAATCCCCGAGTGCCTCATGGTACAGTATGCATAGGCATTGCATCAACTGATAGGGCAGCGATAATCAGATTGGAGTTTTGCTTTTTGGAACCGTGATCATTTGTTAAATTAGGTTCCAACCGCGGTGCCTGGCTTTTGAGGGTTTGTGCTATAAGTAGTTGTAGAGATGAGGGTGGTGGTGTAGTTTGAACGGCTCAGCTGGCTCGGCCGTGATACAAGGAACTATAAGTCACTAGACTGTGAATGACTGACTGAACGGCTATCACACAGAGATCAGTTACTCATGCGAGTATCCTCACATTTGTTTTCCCCTTTTATCGTCTTCTTGATCCGTAGTTCGAAGACTAAATCAGATTTCCTTCTCTCGATCACCAGTGATCATTTAGTACTACAGTGTAATACACTCGTTGCAGACTGCCGGCCTTCTACGTCTACTGTTAACCATCACGGGTTAAACTTCAACTGAAAGGTGAGGACGATTACTCCTCAGGCCCAGGAGTTGAATAAGGACTAGCATCACGCTGCAAAGCACGGTGAAGTACTGATTGCACCCTTAAGCTTACTTAGGCTCGGTATCTGGTGGTCTGGGTCTGCGAATGAACTTTCCCCCTTGCTAATCTGTAATCCGTAGTTGTACTAGCCACTTCAGTGGTATAGCAGATTCATCATAATCACAGTCGAAAAGTTTCAATTAATAGATATGCTACGAACCATTAACCTCAAACATTGGGCTTTCCAGTTGAGAATACCCCATGTTTGGGACTGTGAAAATATTCTGGAAGACATCAATAGGCACCTCCTCTCCGCTTTGCGACACACTGGCAGGTAATACTGTTCAACTTAGATGTTTCTAGATCTGTTGGTTGTCAACAACTAGTAGCCCCTTTCTCCCTCTTTGTGTGATACAGCATAAATTCCTGATCTGATAGTATAACTGTTACACAACGCCCAAGGTACCATACAAACCAGGCACAGACCCTCATACGACCAGTCTCAAATTTCCTTTTCACTTTGATATCAAAACACACAAGTTCAAGAACGCCTCCCCGCGTTAGACTGTCCCAAACAATTGTTTTCAGTTTTTTTCTGTGTGGTGCGTAGAGAAGCGCTATCAACTTACGCTGTTCGAGTCTCCAGCATTGATTCCTTCCTTCCCATTTTTCCCAAATCTCGACGGGCGTGCCCCCCCGGTCTGATCCATGGTTACTCAAATCAAGGTTGAACACCGTTTCTGGGACAAAGAACCTGTCCCCCAAGATATTCGCTTTCCACCACAGAATCAGTCAAAAATCCAACACACACCTGAAAACGGTAGGGTCATCTTCATCCGGCTTGACCTCCCACTCAAACTGATTTTCAGTTGCAATGGCTTTGACACCATCCTCGAGATTGGCGCTTTCAAGCCCAACGTATTTCCCCGACTACCTCATGGCAGAGTATGCGCAGGCATTGCGTTAACCGATAGGACTAGAATCACTAGACTGTGAAAAGCTTCCGGAGAGTAGCCTCACAGTCTTTATCGCCTTCTTCAAGTTGATCCGAATTTTAGAGATCAACACAGTACTGGAGAGTGGGTGCACCTGGTTCGGGAATTTGGAAAGGCATCTTGACCGTCCTCGGAATGCAGTGTAAACGTTCCCATGTAGTAATCCCCCAGTGGGATAGAGTCATTGTATACGATCCATGTGCCCGCCACAAACGTTGCAAAGCCTATATCCATTAGGAGGCCAAGTCCTAGTCCTAGTCCCATTCAAGCTGTAGGAGCCGTGGCGTCCGAGTCTGATGCGAATAGCAAGGAAGAGACTCCGGGCTGTATTTGTTATTATTTGGTACTGCGCCAAACACAATATTGTGTTTGTTCTGGTTTGGTACCCACTGTACATTTACATTTACAACTATAACTCGAGCCCGAGGCAGCCTGAGTCTGGCACTTATGTCATCTATAATTCGTAGTCGTAGGGTAGCCATTTCAGCAGTACAGTATAGCAGTTTCATCATAATCATAAGAGAGTTTCACAAAATACTGTTCAGAGTGGTCAAACTTCAATTGAAAGGTTTTCAATCGTAAACATTCCATGAACCATTGGATTCAAGCTTTTCAGTTGAATACCTACATATATTTAACATTGAGACTGAGGTTATTCGCCATGAGTTTATATTCTGCTAGTTGATAGAAACCATCTGGGTACTTGGAAGAACATCAATATACCATCTCTGAAAATGCCGCTGGAGGGCACGATGTATTTCCCATAACGGACGTTATGCAGGTTGTACAATCTATTGTCCTCTTCTGCATGCCACTATACATGTATGAAGAGGCTGCAGGGAAACGGTGGAAAAGAGGGAGGTTATGAGCGATAATGAGGGACAGTTGACATTGGTGGTGATAATGGACTCACTTTCTGATTGTCGCCGTCGTGCTTAGGCCAGCCAATGATTGATTCGAAGTCTGTTCCAGATAGGTCAAGCGCGGTGATGCTCTTGGCGTTGATAATTTGGTAGACTGCACCCGATGTGAATCAACGGAAGCGAAGTTGACCAGCAAGAAGGGACGGGATGGGGGTCTTGCTGGGTCTTGATGTATTATCCTCCTTTTGGAGGACCAGGTCTTCTAATCTAGTCCCAAGCAAAATAGAAACGTGTGTAATGTAGGATTAATCTCCAAATGCGTCGTGGTATCCGCAAACATTGCGTTGACTGAATGGGCAGCGATTATCAGATTAGAGTGTGAGCCTTTTGGAGATGTGATTTTGTGAGCTGGGTTCTAATCGTGATGCCTGCCAGGGCTTATGCTATAAGTAGTTGTAGAGATGAGGGCAACCATACAGTTTGAGCTCCTCAGCTGGTGTAACGTGATACGAGGGATTAGACTGAACAGTTATCAGAAAGAATCAGTTACTCATACCAGTACCCTCACAGTTTTCGATTCCTTTTATCGCTTTCTTGATCCGAATTTTAGAGCTCAATACGGTACTGGAGTGTGCGCGCCTGGTTGGGGCACTTGAAAAGACATCTAGACTGTCCGCGGAGTCATTGATTGATCCTGTGTAAACGCGCCCATGTAGTAGTCCCCCGGTAGGATGAAATCATTGCACGTAGTTCGATGGCGTAAAGCAAACATGGATTGTATTTGTTGTTGTTTGGTACTTCACCTTCCTAAGCTCACCGCCCGGCCCGGGGCCAGCGGCGACAACTACAATAATAACAACTTGAACTCGAAGCAGCCTGAGTCTGACACTCACTTCTTCACTTGTAGAAGCCATAACAGATCTCCATCATGGATATCAACTCAAGTCACCAGAACCTGGCTTGGATAAGAACTTTGGTTACAGTCTTTTGGACAAACGCAGTGCTGTCATTGGCATGACAGAGCTCGGACGGTAAGTCTACGTACTTGTGTGCTACTATATCTATACTGACTCGGATCATCCTTATATGGCCATGGGTTCTTTTCGCGTCATTTTTCGCGAATCATCAAACGACATTCATGCATTTTAGAAATTTACAAACGATCATTAAAAAGAAGTAAAAGAAAACCACATCCTGCATCTACCAAGCGGTCGGTCGGTCGTATCGGGGGCGGGGCAGGGCGAAACGTCTAATGAGTGGTCCTAGAAAGAAAAAGAAAAAGACATCAGCTGCACCAAAACACATCTTCTCACATCATAGGCAAGCAACAGGATGCAACTATACTACAATACATGCGACCCGGTCAACAACAAGTATGTTCAAGAAGACATATTTTACCTTGACGTTTTGCTACCGGGGATAAGACAAGAAAAAAGCAACCACCACTCAGCTTGGCCGTCCAGCGAAGCGAGACTGGCCAGGTACTCGTGCCTTCCAACCAACTTTGTGATATTGGTCGTCTTTCCTGATAGCAAGCACGGGGTGCTCTTGAACCAATAGCACCCAAAGAAAAACCAACCATACCAGAGTCCTCCTCACAGGTCTGTGGGTATCGGGACCACACACAGACAGCTGCATAGATTCATCCTCCAGCATAGCCAATATTCCGTGCTGCTGCTGTACGTGACGTCCTCGGCAGCGACAGCATACGCTGCACGCTCGTCTTAGAAGCTTCCGATACCTCGCTACAGGAACTGCCTCTGTAGCGAGCAGTATCGCCCGAACCCGGAACCGGGGTCCCAAAGTGAAGAGCAGGTATCCCCCACCCCCCTTTGAGGGGGGTGGGGGAAGCCAGACCGCTCCTGTGTGTGTAGGGAACAAACTCCGGATCCTCCTCCTCATTGCAGGATCGCCAACTCGTGCTCGTGTCCAGACTCCGAACTACCACAAAGGTGATCCATCCTCGCCATCGACAGAGTTCACCCTCCCCCCCCCCTCCTTCCCCCCTTCACCTCCTGAGCGCCCGCGCCCACAACACCCCACCACCATCCTACGCCACCACATTTCCATCCACATCCCAAACCACTACACGCACCACCTCTCCCATCCCCATCCCCACCCCCACCTCCTCATCACCCACCTCACGGGCCACCACCCTCGAAATCGAATTCGAAATAACATCACCACCACCACCACCTCGTCTTTGCGAGTTGAACCTGCGGACCCAGTCCGGGACAGGCACCTCGAGGAACTGACGACCACCACCCAGACGAACAGGGCGACAGCGGCGATTAGCAATTGGTTTAAAGATGACGACCATGATTGTGATAGGTTTAATGTGAGGAGAAGAAAAAGCCTGGGCTGATAGAAGACGGGATATTTATTTTTATTTTTTTCGTAGGTTGTCAGCCGTCATATTGTGAATCTGGCTGGCTGCCTCGTACTTGCGAGTTGGTGGGTTAGGGTTTTGGTAGCTAGGCAGTGGGATCGCGCTCGCAGTTCATGGCCTTTTGAAATTTACTGGTAATTCAACGTATCTCTTGTGACATTACTTATTATCATCATGGCCAAAGTACAACTTGGAATTTAACCACTAAACACATCTAATAATAAGTTTTACCAACATAACCAACAGTCTCCTTAACTTATACATATTCCCAAAGCCCATAAAATTATAAACCCTAAGCTTTGCTTAACAAAAAAGATTAACAAAAAGAAGGAAACCAAGAACGCAATAATAAAAGTGTGTGCGAAGCACCCCACTCGGGTGATAAACACCACAAATTATCACCATCATCACACCTGCTGCTGCACACATCGTTCACTCCACCCATTCTGTACAATCTCCCCAACCCTCTTCAACGCAGTCTCCGTCCGCACACGATACGTTTTAGTAAACACCGTCCCCTCCTTTTCCCCCTCCTCTTCGTCCTCCAACAGTCCCCCTGACGACAGCATGGCAGGAGATTTGACCAGGTATGGAGTCTTCTTCATCAGTCGACCACGATATGCATTCACATCGATCGATGGTGAGGATGACGCTCCAAGGTCTGAACCATCATCATCGCAGTCGACATGACGAAGAAACGGAAGATGAGATCGTGCACGCGCCTGGGGCGAAAACAGCTTGTTGCTGACGCCCTTCTCGGGCTTACCACCACCCTTCTCCCTTTCCTTCTTCCTCGCTCTCTCCCCCAACGCCACCCCTCCGGACATCACGGGGCTTCCACCCAACAATGGAGTGAAAAACAGTTCACTCTCCATCTTTGGCGTCATCGTCACCTGTCTTGGGCTCTGCAAAATCGCCTGGGGAACATCACTCTTTGTCATTACCGTGGAAGAACGTCGGGTCCACCCTGCAGCAGGGCCAAGGGGTACTCCCCTCTGCCGACGAGGAGAGGGAGAGGGAGAATACGACATCTCTGGACTTTTCATCCCACTCCTCATCCGAGTTAGACGTGCAGGCGGAGGGGTGTACCTATCTTCAGGATTCTCGGTTGAGAAGAACGGGAAGGATGTAAGCGACCATCCTTTTCCCAATAACGATGAAACCAAATCATTCTGACTTGGAGGCGACTCGGGCAAGATCCTGAACCCAGGCTCCTCTCCACAAGCAGCAGTGCCTGTCATTGACCGACTGCGGGAAGCACTCGACCGGTCCATCATGCAATCACTCGATGGTTTTTCTGGGGTATCTCCAACATCATCGCCGCTATCACTCCTACCACCCATGGAGCTCATCCTCAACAACACAGCAGCCCTCATACTCCTGATCGAATCCGTCCACTTCTTCTCCTCATCCACTTTCGCCAACATAGCCAGCTTTATACTTTTATGCCGCAACTTTTCCCAGGGTACATCTTCCTCTGGCGTTGATGGATCTAAATCATCATCATTATCATCAGCATCACTCTCATAGTGTCCCAGTAGCGCAATCGACAATTTGCTCGAATCGCTAGCACAAGATTGTTGCCTCTTCAAGGCTGGTTTTCCAACTGTGTGAACCAGTGCCTCGCCACGAGATAATAAGAAAGGATCCCGATCATCATCGCCATGTTTGTCACAAGACATTCCATCTCTCCCGTTATCTCCACCATAAATCTCTTCATCACACAGCCTTCTACCATCACAAGCACCTTCCTCGCCCTTGTTTTCATCAACGCCTACATATCTTGGCCCAGGAATAACCTCATCCATCTTTGCACTACCTCCACACACCCAGAAATTACCAGTCCACTTTCTTTCCCGTACTATTCCCCATCCCTTCTCAGAGTCACCATCAGACCATCTTGAACGAGAAAACTTGTCGTATCTCCGACGATCGCGCCGGCGAATGTAGCAGCCACAGAGCATCCAGGCAATAACACCACCTAAAATGGCGCCTACAACGCCGAGAATGGGAACAAGGATATATATTAATTTAGAGTTTCCTTGGTCGTTGAGTGGCTTAAGCGTGGAAGATGAGGCGATCGTCGGCAGTAGTGTGGCGGTAGGCGTTGACCAAGTTGATACATCAGATGTAGAGGAAGCACTAAATCCCACAGTTGAGCCGGCAGTGAAAAAATCAGGTGCTTTGGTTCCATCAGAAGTGGGAAGAGGAGAGTCACTCTCCACCACTGATGTTGATAATGACGGCGTAGGCATTGTTACTGCAGTTGTTGATGTTGCACCCCAGGTAGGGTAAGGCCACCAATAGTTATACGAAGATGAGGTGGCAAGGGCACCTGGCCCAGGGATAGCACTAATTTGTCTAGGCTCGATGTCCAATACATCCGGAGTAGATTTGACCATGCCACCTGCGGCACTGGGTAGTATTGTTGTCATCATAGAGCCCAGGACGACCAAGGTATGTTGGTGTATGCGCATTCTAACCATCAGTTAAGAGTACGCACGGAAGAATAACAAAAGTTAGGGTTGAGGTTATAACAAAAAACGTTGCGTGGTATTGATATCAAAAAGATAACTTTCAAAATGAATGTGGTGTAGTGTTCCAGGTGTTACTGGATATTATAGTCTGGTGGTAAGACTATAAATTTGACACGGCTCTCGACGCAAGGAGCACTGAGGTCGTGTATGGGCGCGTCAAATGACAGACCGGCTGCGATAAATGTAGAGCGGCGGATGAGGTGTGAAGAGGGAGAGAAGGAAGCACTCGTTACGCCCGAGCGGCGGGTTTTGCGCCAGAAAGTAGTGGGTCGAACTACAGTATATGCGCGTTATTTTAGCTCAACGAAGCATCTTTAAAGTAAACTAGGGAACGTACGCAGAGGAGGTGGAGGTGGTATGAGCTGCCCTGTGCTTCTATGTATGCCACCTAGAGTCGTGAAGCTCCTCCTGGGGAATGACTTGTCGAGGATGCTTGTTGACGGTGGACTGAGCACGAACGGCTCTGGTGGTGACTTGGTTCTAGGTTGATCTTTTGGAACAAGCCTAGCCGGAGGTGCGCTCTGAGAACGGGTTAAACGGTGTTTTGAGTGTCTAGGTCTGCTAGAGGCCGAGCGGAAGGTTTGGGTAGGAGGAGATAAAAGATGGGGGGTGGGAGGAGACTCTGCAGTTCGACGGCGCATAGGTGCTAGAGTACGGCCTCTGGATTCAAATGGTGACTGAGTTGGATCGGAAACTGGTGGGGAGTCAGCCGCCCGCTGAAAATGAGGCTCGAGGTTCACAGGTGTTGAGGTCAAACATGGCGTTGATCGTTGGAAGAGGTGATTCTCGGTCAAATGAGTGTATAACGGTGAGGGAGAGAAGAGCACAGTGAGGTCTGTCATCGTCGTTGTCGTCGTCGTCGAGGGTGTTGGTGATGAAGAAAAGCAAGGAAGCGTGTTTTATTCAAAATTTGATGCCTTGTTTTTTTTATTTGATTGAGATTTGAATTGATTCACTTTTCTTTGTTACCGTTCACAATACCTGTCCTCGGCTGTGTCGCTCGCACTGGCAGCAGCACAGGGTATAGGATAGTCATCTGCGGGCAAGACAGAACCCCCCACAAGGAGATTCAGCAACTACGGTACCGTGTTCGAGTTACACCGAATTCAATTGTGTACTATATCAACACTACTCCCATCTAGACACGTCAACAAAATAACGCCATTAGTTCCCAAGTTTATTGGAGAACAAGACCACACCAAGAGCTACGTATAATGACCAAGTATAGTGGAGCTGCCAAGACTCATCTGAATGCAGGTGACGCATAATGTAGCAAATATTCCGTGTTCTAAACACCCCTAGACCTATCCTCTGACTCGGAGTTGCTCTAATCCAGTGAATCAAAAATAAAATAAAACAGTTAAACAACCAAAAACGACATCTCAAGACCGTTATGGTATGTATTTCCAGCTGACCGACTTTCAGGTCCCCTTGTCATCACTAACTAAAGTTTTGGTAAAGGGTACCTTGTGATGGGAAATGCGGCTTTCACATAAATATAATTTGTGTTCTGGACAGGTTATTCTCGTGGTGTTCTCCTCTATTCGTAACTATAACCACCCTCTTACAAGTCAGCATCCCCAAATGATACCCTGGAACCTATTTTACTCTCTATTATCCAGTTCCTGGCTCTCTTCCTATATCCTTTCACCTCTAACTTTCCACTCCAACAACCTTAGCTCCGACACCTGTTTCGGCCAAGCAGCAACCCTCCAAGACGTCGTATCCTGCCACCTCAAATATGTCGTTGAGACCCGATACACAGAACAAACCTATACCGCGGCCCAGCCAACGCCAGAGCAACGACAAGCCTGGTCCACCACCGTCTCCACCCTCCTCCATGTCGACGGAAATTGTACCGATATCGCCGCTTCAATTCCCACACCCCTCCAGGGTCTATATACCATTTTCGAACTTACGGAACCCTCTGGGCGATCATTCTGCATCTTTGCAGAGACCGTCACGGAATGCGACACCGAATACGAGAAAGGCTGGGGCATCCTAGTGGTCCCTGCGACGCGAAAAGCCGTTTCGCGTCATGTTCACATTGCTGCGCCTCACCCTTTATACGACCTAGGTACTGAACAGCAAGCTGCGTCAGTGTTTAAGAGCATTGGTGCCAAGTCATTGTACATACCTGGACGCATGCGACTCGCATTCCCACAGCTGACGCCTTGCGTCCAATCCACGATCAAATCAAAATACTACAAGACGGATCCAGCCCATGACAAAGTACGTCTTGGTCCTTTCCAGTAATCACCATAATGCCTATTCAAGCCCTTACCAGAATGAAATGCTACTCGATACATACCACCAAATCATAAACTGGCAGAACGCGAACGGGGGTTGTCCTGCTGCGTCCTGTGCATACGTTCAATTCCACGGAAAAGGTCCCTCAACATGCCGTTCCGACCACATCTTCATTTCAACCGGGCTAGGTAATCTTCATTATATATATCCCATTATCCCTTACTAACGCTGCGGTACTTCGGTATACGCACAGGACGAGACAAAGCATCACGAGAATGGTACACCAACAACACCAATTACCCCGTCAAACGGCTCAAATCCCAGCTCTCCTCCGTCTTCCCTTCATGGACCATCTCCCTGCCCACAGACAGCACCTGCCTCCTCACAGCAACCAAGAACATTGTCGGACGGCTGATCAACGGTGTTCCAGAGCGAAAGGTGTGCCGGGAGGCTGCGTCTGCTGCAAGCGCGTCGGGCGAGTTTGTGCATATGGAACAGGCGAAGATCAGTCGGTCGCCAAAGTTTTATGGGCATTGGACTCGCGGGCTGCTTGCTGCGTTTGAGACAACCTGTGCAGGTGGTATGCAGAAGGATAATGTTACTGGGTTGTGCATCGCGATGTAAGGGTGTACGATTCTTCAAAGGATTTGTGTAGAGAGGTTGAAGCAAACTCTTTTTGTGCGTCTCTGTCCATTCAGTGTTTGACAAATACGCCTCGTAAGCTGGCAAGTGTAGGAACCTGATCTTCGGATACTGCTCAAATGGATTTGACTGGTGATTGTCTCGTCACTCTCCTTTACGTTCTCACCATCGCCTGTCAAATCTCTCCCCCAACCTTGCGCCGCATATTTGCAACACACTCCATTTTACTGACCAAAGATGACTGAGATATTCTATGGCGAAGGGGGGGTCCTCCAAACTAACATCGACTAATCGAACTTTATGGTGCAGGTACATTCCTACGTAAAATGGTTTACAAATGATTCGGGGGCAGGAAGAAAAAGGTATGTGTTGTAGTGCCGACTCATGTTTCTACAAGAAGTAATCGAAACTAACAGTGGGATCTTCAGACAGTTATAACGATCAATAACCACGATGCGAGACCTTCCTCTGATGTTGATTCGGGGGTGGAAATGAGTCCAGTAGCTCCTGAAAAGATGGTAATTTTTCTTTGTATTGCTGCTGTTGAGGTTTTTGTTGCCGTGACCGACTTTGCTGCCCTTGATTACGACTATCTTGACCTTGTTGATTTCGTTGCTCTAAGGGTGGAAATTCAAGTTATTGTCCCAACAGATGTTCGTTGACAGTTTACTTTCACTCTCTTTATCCATGTATACTTTATAATACTTCCCTGCATCATCCTCAGGTTGATATTTGTACGGCGGATCCACGTAATCCTGTGGTTTTTGCGCGGCTCCCAACATACGTCCATAATTTGCTGACTGCCACGTCTCATTATCCTGTTGCCGTCGACGTAACCCTTGAGGAGCCTTTCTGCGTAGAGGTTTCCCACTGCCGTTATCGCGGTCGTATTGTTCGTATTCGTATTTTCTTTTCCTCCAAGCCCTAACATGGATAACGTCTATAGCATAAGCAAGTGATAAATGTTGATGGCACGGTAAAGGGGCGTAAAAAAAAGGCCATTGAAATACCTGAATGATTGATTCTCAGGAGTAGAAAGTTCTCCCTGCTGCAAAGGGATAGCACTGCTGAACCCAGCAAGCAGCGGCGCAGCAACAACGATGGAGTATAGATGCATGAACAACACACAAAAATAAACGGGGGTGGTAAAGAAGCTTGAAAAAGAGAATATGTTAGATGATAACTTCTTGATGTACCGGGAGAGGATGGTGACTCACTGGCCAGCACTGAGGAACCTTGCCTATCTTTTGACAGTGTTTCGTATACACTGCGGTGCTTTGCACGCGTGAAGACGATTGGTTTTTTTTCTCCTTTGAAGCCTAGCAATGGAATTTTGTATTACTGGTCGGTCCCATGTAATATCAAGTATGAGACACGTTTGAAGTTGAATTAGAAGGCAGATACCTACCGAAACTTTGCATGGCTAGCCGTCTACCCGTAGTCTGATTATCCGGCGCGTGTTTATCTATCTATGTCCTTCCCAGTCTCTCTTCCGAATCATCTATCACCTGTCTTTACCTGCATCTGTACGTAGAACTCTATACTTATGCTGGTGCACTCCGACTTGCACTTACACATAACCTCCGTGGCAAAGGCATTTACTAGATTACGCAAGTCCTCCAGTCTGGGATAGGTGATTGGCGGTACTACTGTTACTGAATAAGCATCAGCAAAAGGGTTATTTCACATTTCTTCACCTTGTATGGTACTACGATCACTTGGTACAAGCAACCGACGCTTTCAGACTGTTGTTGCCACCGGCGCAACAAAGGTTTTACTACTAGTAGCAATTGTTCAAATACCGCTTATAGAGCACGGTCGTAATGTCACAATCGTACCTGTTTTACTCATCATGATCGCATTTAGACAGTTAAAAACAGGTAGTTATTCTGCTGTATAATCTCTTATTGGCTGACAATCGTTGTAGTTAGTCCGACCAGATATAGTCCCGTTGAATAGCTATCTATCCAATGAATTACAAGCCATAATATGCACAGTAAACAACGAAATCCAAGTATGAACGAGTCAAACATGTCTGAAGCAAACAACTCTAGAACAGATCAGAAATACTGAACTGCTTCCCTTCTTTCGTGGAATCCCATTTGGGGCACAAGTCTTTCCATGCTTTATCGACCTCCACGGATTCATTTCCATGTACTTGTCCCTTTGGATCTTCTGCAAACACAACAGCCAGGCCACTGCAGAGATATGAATGTTTTGAGCCAGAGAAGTGAGACTAGGAAGCAAGGACTTACGCCTCAAGGTGGAAATCGACATGGCAATGCATAATCCTACTTCGTTGTTAGCAGAGAGAAGTGCTTGAGGAAGGATGTAGACGTACCAAGGACCAGGGTTGTCCGTTCTGAATCTGATAGTCACATTATCGCTCAATTCAGCACCAGTATTCACAACGTCACGGAAGGGAGGTAGGAGCGTATTAACCCTAGTGCTACCTGCGCTCCTTACGACAGCAAACTTGTGCTATAATTTTGATTCAATCATGAAATCAATTTCCTATCGTGGTATGGGGAATGGGAGAAAAAACGTACCCCATGCAGATGAAACGGATGTGGGGCTTGAATGCTTCCTCCGGGAATTGTAATTTCAATCAGTTTGTTTCTGGGCAGAACGATGACGCTATCTTTCGGCATGAGGTCAAGCGGGTCTGCCTTTCCGCTGAGGATCTGTAATAATACTGGGACCGTTGGTGGCGTGAAAGTGTGCCCGTTCATAGCAAATGCTGTTGCATCAGCGTTGAGACCAATGTTGAAGTTGAGTTTGACGTCAGGTTTACCCGCAATGTCAAAACTGGGTTTAAGGGGCTACGAGAACATTGATGAGATGTATCAAAGTTGATGGTTTGAAGCGACATACAATCAAATCTTCTTCATGGGCAAAATTAGATCCTGACTGGGATGTGGTGGGATCCGCATTACTGGCGCCCTGGTATCTTAGAATAGCGGCATTTACACCAGTCTCGTTAGAGGGGTTCGAGGGAACGATAATGGGTTTCGCCCGTATCCCTGTAGATTGTTAGAACATCGAGAACGAGTTTTGATGATACTCACAGTAGTTGTCCACCTTCTGGTCAGTTTTGACAATTACTGACACCCGTTGTCCTGCCCATATGGTTATACCATCCACTGCTCTACTCGGAATAGTCTCGGTGCCATCCGTCTCAATCACATTCATCTTGTGCCCGTCGATCGAGAAATCAAATCCAGCAACGCACGCAACATTGACGAGTCGGAATCGATAGCGGGTGTTGGGCTTAACGTTTATGATGGAAAGAGGGGGAGGTGGGGAACTATTGCTGTTGGGATGACGGCCACGGCCATTGATGAGTGTCGTTTCAGGATTCACTAAAGTGACGAAAGCCTGTGGAGAGGGAATGTCCAACCTTGAAGAGCGTTAACCACAAGTTTTAAAAAACAGAAAAACAAGCATACCAGTCTCCAAGTGTTATGACGGTGTTTTCTGTTTTGAAAGTGAGAAAAGCATGGTATGAATGGATGCGTGAAATATCTCACCATCGTCAACGTCATAGAGGTGACGCAGAGGATCATTTTCGTCTGTTAATTGCAGTTGGATGCGGTGGCATAGGGAGAAAAATATGGACTATACCATAAACAACAATCGGGCCCCTGCATGGGCGTTGTCAGGCAAATATATGTTTCATCATCTACATCTCAACTCACCTCAAGCCGTCACAGTATTGGGTGGTAATATGTGAGTGATACCAATAAGTTCTATTAATAACGTGGTGAACCGGCATGTCACTTAAACCGAAACCATCACGAACCCTGTTTGCTCCACGTTGAAATGGTATCTTATTTAGATCCTGTGAGGCGGTGTGAAAGATTATACAAAGCAGTATTACCCACAAAAAGTCATCGCCCGCTGCGATAGGACACTGAGTCACCCATGCCGCACCATCTTGCGTAGCTGATCTATGTTGAAGCAGGCCATGCCAATGCTAGCATATAATGTTAGCTAGTATCATTTAGGAATTCAAAGTGATGCTTACAATAGAAGTGCCCTGAGCCATTGTTTTGTCGGTTAGCCTGTTGATAACCTTGACCTGTGAAAATATTGTCATTACGAGTAGGCTCATGTTTTCAGCTTATGCTACAGACCCTGAGTTCGTCATTCTTATGTGCAGTGATCAGAGGGCCAGGAAGTTGTTTATTTGCTAACACAGCACTGAGACTTCGTTCAGTTGAATTCGCTATATACGATTGCCAGGTGAACTTCACCTTCTATTGATGCCATTGGGTGAAATGAACTCGTTCGTGAGTGTCAGTTCGTAGTTTCGTGTAGCGCATAGGACGGGGGCGACGAGAGCGAAAGGGGCTAGTAGAAATCCCAACATCGTGAATCAGCTCTAAACAACTTCGATCCTGTGCCACAGAGTAAGCAAATGCAAGGGAAGTGACGAGAACATGAGCTCACAGACCTGTTGGCAACGTTTTGACCGAGGGCGACGACTGTCTTTTGTTGCAGGGGATTCACCCATAATATAGAGGCATATAAATCTCGCGCCGAAGCGGCTTGATGGAACTTGAAATACTTCAGAATAGTTATAGTAAACCTTAAATTTTGTCCGGCTAGGGGGGAGCATATTTTGATGGTTGATGATTCTTCAGATATCACTGATGATATCGGCGCGTTTGGACATGAAACCAACTGCATTCTTTACAATGACATGAACAACACATGGATTGAGATGGATGGAATGCCTTGGCAGCAATCCGGATGCCCGTTCATGGTATGAGGCACATCCCAAGGCTATGGCTGTTAACAAATGACGGTTGCAATTGAGCACTTGAACAGCAATAACCTGGAAACACCTACTACCTTGGGAACACCATCATAACACACCCAGTTGGCCAAAATAGGTTTTAAAGCAAATCTGATGAGGATGGCGTACCACAGTGTAACATTCAAATCCCTCCGGCAACTTGAAGTTGAGGAGGTGGAAGCGATCACCCGAGTGCCGGAATATTAATACACAAAGGTAAATAAAGTCGAAACCATCATAATGAACTGTCACCGTATCACTGAGAGTCTGCTACTGAAACCATCAACCGTTTGCCATATACTCCGATGCTACACATCCTGGCTGTAGCAATCAGGTATGAGCTTATGCAACAGTGGCAGTGGTCAGCCGCTTTCCATACGGAACTTGACATAGTATGCTGCCACAACTGAAGGACACACTGTTCAAGTTAGTCAAATGGAGTCGCCTGCAGGCCTGGCTTTCAATATCACTCAGGACATGATCACTCCAGCTTGTAAAACTCTCGACTGTTGTTTGATTTTGTGCAGCAAACCGGCAATGCAACCATAAGATGGGATTATAGTATATTTAACCCGCTGCTCACCAAATCTTGACATCAATGGTCCACATGTTGTGTAGATTATCTATATCACGAACAGGGGTCGTCTGATCTTTTCACGGACCCGAATTCGAGAGTGGAGATCATTTTCTTTCTCCAGGTACCTGTTCCTGTAGTGTTCCCATGTGTGATTTAATATCGGGGAAATCTTTGTTGGCAGCCGATGTACCCATCATCACTGGGGCTGTGTTTCACCATATGACTTTTTTTTTTTCCCTGCCCGACTAATCCCCTAATGACGATTGAATAAAGCCTACCGTCAATTCCGAACCGGACCGTCACACGTCATCCCCCTTCTTCATCGTCTTCTTATGCCATCTACCACCGCAGAAAATTCAATGGATCTATCTATTTCCCATTCGATAAAGTACAACAGTTGAAACTGCAAAGTATTACATGAAAAGCCACCCAGAATTACAACATACAGTATAAACCCCCAGAATTAACAGACCAGAAAGAAAATTCCCGGACAAAAAGGCCTGTTTCACGTCTGAATCGTGATTTCCTTTGCACCAACAATGCTCGCCCCGTGTTCCGCCCACCATTCTTCGACAGCTTCGTCTGCGTCGTAGCCCATCTGAGCAGTCTTCTTCGCCTTGTCAACCCAGGCATTCGGGTTCTTTCCGTAGGCGTCTGCGGGAACATGCTCGCCTCTTGCCTCCTTGAGAGTCAACTCCATAGCCTGCCTCATCGCTGCATCACGCTCTTGTTGTTCCGGCCCATCGGGGTGGTGGAACACCTTTTGCAAGGAGAGAGCAGTGAGTTGGGTGCCGGTAGCGCGGTCATAGCGGAGAGTTTCATATGCTTGGAGGAGGGCAGGAATTTGCGACTTGTCGGTAATGCGAGAGAACAAGTTGCCCATAACGATAGCATCTTCGATCTGATGGATATTTAGGTTTTTTTTTAAAAAAACTTTCAGGATGCAGTAGGTGTGAATACTTACAGCCATGGCAGCTCCTTGTGCACGATAAGGCTGTGGAAGCAAAATTTAACGATCTGGTATCACATTGTATAGCCAGAGAAAGCTTACAAGCATGGGGTGGCAAGCATCGCCGATTAAGGCAACATGACCACTAGAGTGTACCCAAGTCTTCAAAGGAAGACGAACCACCAACCGTGATAGCATGATAGACTTGATCATGGCTTGAATCTTGCGAAGTCTATATTACATTAAGGTTAAACACGATACCGCAATAGTCATATCAGCTGGACAGACCGTGGGTCCCAACCCTCATATGTCCTAAGCATTTTCTCGACATCACCTGCCGAGGTCCAAGATTCGACGGACTCGTCATCAGGGTGTAACATGACAAGATTGTACTCCTTTAGATCACGCTTTATGGCAGAACGATACATTTAGCTTCACAGTTCAATTTCTCCCCACAATGGTTGGCTTACCAAACAATATCCAACAATATGCATCCTGGGTCCCATCCAGATATTGGCCTCTGGGTTCTCTACCAATTCTCTTAGGTCGGGATCATCCATGAATTTCTCAGTGCTCAAGGTAGCCCTCCATGCAGCATCACCAGTGGGTGTTGGGTTGTCCGGTCCGTCCACCAGGCTATTTCTTACAGTGCTCCTGACACCATCAGCACCAATAATGACGTCCGCATGGACAATTTCGCCGGATTCGAGCACAACGTGGGGCCTTGGAGCATCAGTGGACACTGAAACAACGCGGGTGTTAAGACGGAGGTTCATCCATGGCAGAGCTAACTCTGTGAGCAGGCGATGGATGTCTGCACGCTGAATGCAATGTTAGCTAAGGACTTGAGATAGTTGCATGTGTAACATACGTGGATGTTGTAGTATGGTGCGCCGTAGTCCTTTTCTACCTTGTCACCGAAGATATCCAGTCCAATCCTTTCACCAGTGTCAACTGGGGTGATGGAAAGATGTTTAGCATGGGAGCCGAATGCACTCAGAGGAAAAAGGACCTACATCGACGGAAAGAGATGGCTCGTGGCTTCACGGCAAGTTCGTCGAGTTTATCCTTGAGACCCCAGCGAATCAATGTCCTCGCAACGTCTGGCGGGTAGTAGAGGTAAATAACATGGATAATCGCAAGTAAACGACTCACTTGGTCCAAGCTGGATGCCAGCGCCAATTTCACCCAGAGCGGGAGCAACCTCGAGCATAGTAACCCTATGCCCGGCCTTTCCCAGAGGATACGCCGCACAAAGCCCGGCAAGGCCACATCCTACAATGATGACATCAAGTTTGCAGGGGGCGCCGTCCTGGAACACAATAAACAACTGTGCATATAATTGAGCGCAAAGGAGAATCTTACAACTGGAGCGGTGGATTCCGCGGTCCTGTTGTATTCGATTTGTCTAGTTTGGGAACTCTGGAGGAAGTAGGCGATATAGGTGCGGATAAGTTCAAACAGTTTTGTTATGAAAGCGAACTTCAAATGTTAGTCTCCGTATGCCTTCAAGACTTGAAGGAACCAACTCACCATGGTCGCTATAAAACACAAGGCTTGGAGCTGTTTTCGAGAAAATGAGGAGATGAGGATGCCTAGGAGTTGTGAAACTGTTTGCTGGAAAAGCTGACGGGGAGTAGGTCAACTCTTATACTTGTCCTAGGGAGCAAATTTTCTAGTGCACTGCCGTTCTCGGCGCGAGCGGTACGTCGAGTGAATGGATCTGTACGAACAAAAAGGGGATCCACATTGAATGATACCAGTGTTATGGGATGTTGGGATTCAATTTAGATTGGCGCTAGCGGCTTAGGACGAGGAACACTGCTGCAACAAGGATAGTCATTAGTAACTCACCAAGCCAACTGAACTAACGGGAATAATGACGTAAAATTTGCCTAATGAAAATCGCAAAAACCTCAGTTCATGGGTATGTGGAATCAATATGAATCGAGGTATAGCTAGTCTGGCGAGGTCTCAATCCAGAGTTCAAAAGTATTATTGGTGCATGTAGTAACTTGATGTGGAAGAGGGTCCTGAGTAGTGGGCGGGATTGCGCAATTAGTCTATTCCGTCACTGCCGCATCAACTTGAACCCAGTGGAGTTATACTCTTTGCAGTAGAGAATCAAACACAGCCCGCTCGCTTAGATTGGCAGATAGGCTGTAAGAATTGATCTAACCAGGTCAAGGCGCGATTCCGTTGGAGAGGCGGTATCAATCACAGTACCAGGAAATCAGGAGCGAAGCGCAGAGGGGTGGGCAACACAGGATCCAATCAATATGATAAGACGGAATATTGTTTTCGTGGCGAACCCCTACCACTGATATGAACTTAAACACGTCATTGGACCTTCTGAAGTTGCTCTGGAACGATTTGCTTGGTGATACCTTTACCTGGGGTAACAAAATGGAAGTAAGTCTCCTCCTCTGGCCTTGAGGTCAAGATTCAGAATGCACAAGGAGACAAGTATCAGAAGACTCCTCAAGCATGCACTCCAATGATGAGCAAACGTATCAAACAGTAGTGTAACATATCAACCCGCATCTGTCGGTATCGTTCCTGCGATCAGGCCGAGCTGGTGACTAGGTTTCGTGACAAAATAAATGGATAGCATAGACGATGCTCCAGGCGCTGTCAGTAGTGTGGGGTTATGTCGAGCTCTCAATAAAAGATGTCGAGTTCCAATAGAAGGGCGGCCCCGCACAGACCGGTCTGTCCACGTGACTTTTCTCCACTCCCCTATTCTGGCACCGCCACAGAGCTGAATTCAATGACCCCAACACCCGTCCCTGGTAATCACCGGGAACAATGTGCTCTCAAATGTCTGTTATCTGCTTGCTATGGACATTTCCAAGGTAAAATCTCGTAACTTGAGTCATTTCATTGCGAAGTAGGTAAATTTCAGTCTCTATATGCGCCCATCCCAAGTTCGGTGGGAGACAAGGCCCGCGATGTTTGCTTCCTCGATTCTACCGAACATTGTTAGCCGATAACCGATGAATACGAGCCCATAATATGGGACACACCATAGTACCCAACGGCTGATTAAAATATCACCGTTGTTCACAATCTACGCGAGGATATTGGAGCAACAAGACATCCTTACGACTGGGTATACAATCGGCTGTTCAATCGTCGCTACAGTAGCCTTCCTTTCTGTTGTTGACTGGCGGCACAGCCGTTGCCAAACCCTTGTCTCATATAACTCCAAGGAAACTTGTCTGCTATTTCCAGTTCTACCCCTTTGAACGGCACAAAACGCGCTCTCGCTACACCACGGTACCCAGCACTTGAAGAACATAAGAAGGATGAAGAGCAATAGGACGACATTTCCCTCTGGCGTCCATATATCAATGTTCAAGACCCAGTAGAGTGGCAGGCGCCACCATCCTCATGCACCTACCAGCACCCTTTCGTATATGCAACACCAGGGCACGAATAGGCTTTGCTATTGATTACGCAAGACCAGTGTGGATATGCAGTGCGTTGTCCTTAGGTCTTTCCTGTTCCTCCTGATGCCACCAGGAGAGTCTGCATTATTGTGCCCACAAGACCCTTTGCTTGTGGTAACCAAAACAACGATGCCCAGAAGAACACAATTTGAATCTCGGGGCCCATCGCTAGAGAAAATCAAG
Source organism: Amanita thiersii Skay4041 (assembly GCA_002554575.1). Classification (NCBI taxonomy): domain Eukaryota; kingdom Fungi; phylum Basidiomycota; class Agaricomycetes; order Agaricales; family Amanitaceae; genus Amanita; species Amanita thiersii. Next base: position 19,716 of record KZ302106.1, on the reverse strand, counting down.
CACTTCATACCGCCGACATGCTTTCCAGTCGGTCTTGGGAGGCATGGTCACTCAATCTAGAAACTTCTGCCTGTGCGTCCGGGATCAAGTGATTCAGAGTGTCCTGTGTAAGTTCCAAGTCTGTTGTAATCCTTGATTGCAATTGACCGACCTTTCATCCATTGCTCAACAGTACGTTTCCTTGAATTACTTCCTACTATATATGACAACGCTGCATGTGACATGTCAAGCCTGATAAACCAAATCTCCTCAGAAGCCTCTTACCCTACTGCAACCCGATCTTCACTTCTACTCCGGTCATCAGCGACTTGGTCACCATATCCTCTCATCAAACTTTGTCATTCCCTTGGACCCTATTGTCCTGGGTGGAAGGTGGAGGGTCAGCACGTCGTTAACATTGTTCCATACCACCTATATGCCACCACCGCCAGCTAAACCAGCCGACGAGATTAAATGCAGTGACATCCACGAAATATCCCCCCCTCCCCGTGTCTCTAAAACTCTCGCGACTCCTTGTCAAGATAACCAAAGCCCATTCCGCGAGAACCGTCCTTGTTGCGCTCAGAAATTGGTTTTTTTTTTTTTTTTTTTTTTGCTGAAAGCCGATATGGGCATCAACATTACACCTATAATATGTTGTTACATACAAACCAGCCAGCACTATACTCGGACAACAAATCTACGGATGCGAAGACGGGCCAAGTGCGGGTTTAGTTCCAACTACATGCGCATGAAAGAAAAAAAAAAATGCCAGAAAGCGATAGACGACAATTGCACCGAACCAGCCAACTCTTACAAACAATTGTCCCGTTATCAAAACAGGGGCAGGTATACCATATACTGCATTGTCCGAACCAACTCTTTTTCATCTGCCCCACGTACTTTGTTGTTGAGACCACCCCTGCTGTCCTGTCATTGCCATAGTTGGCATCGGTACCGGTAAAGGCATTGGGACATGGTGCGCTTGCGCCCCAAGAGGCATACCAGGCAATGACTGAATAGGCGGTACAAAGCTTTGAGCTCCCTGTAGCCCTACTGGCATCCTTGAGAATGAGGATGCATCACCACTGTCGTCATCATCCCCATATCTTTCCATATCTCGTGCATCTGGGAATACAGGCGGAACGAACATCTCCTCCGCCTCTGCAAAACTTGATTGCCTTGCTCGGGCTCGGCTCCGGCTCCGACTCCGTGTCGCCCTCGTCTGAGTCGATGGTTGGGATTCTGGTTGCATGTCACGTATATGCATTGGCCGATATGCAGCTCTGGGGGGATATATCTGTGGTTCCAGGGGCCGTCCAGCTTCCCCTTGAAAGTGTTGCGGGAGTTGCGGCAACGGCGGCGGCAACTGGGACGTTCCAAGTGACAATCGTGTACCGGCCAGCCCAGCCAACTCTGCATCATCCACTGTCCTCCTTCTCCGTTCTTCCCTCTCTCCAACCCCAACACTACCTCCCATCCCAAATGCCACTTCAGAAGTCTGCCCCGGCATGGGGAATGTGGCATGTCTCTGAGCAGCGCGAGGATCGGCGGACACCCTAGACTGTCCAGGCTGCTGCTGCAAGCCATACGAACCACCCCCTTCCCGTTGTCCATGTCCATATCCATCATACCTTCCCCTTTCCTCAGTATCTGTCTCCGTGTCTTCCGACTCTGAGTCTGTATCAACATCCGTATCACCTCCAGCCCTATAGGCTGCCCTAGGCTCCTCATCAGACGAATGCCCTCCTCCTCCTCCTCTCGTCCCATATCCAAGCTGTCCATACCTCCCATAAGGCCCGTACTTTGCCCGATGAGCCACCGAATCACGCGAATGAGCTATAGATGAGCTAGGTATCACAGGTTCCTGTTCTGCCGTACTTCTTGAATCTGCTCTGTTGCTAGATAAAACTTGTGTCCGCATTGTCATTGTTGGTTGTGGAGTTGATGATGACGAGGTCCAGGGCCCACCCGGCGGCATGAGTGATGGAGGGATCAACTGAAGCGAGGTAAGAGGAGGTAAGAGCATCGGCAATGCTTCCAGATCAGGTTCAGACTCGTCGCTGCCTATATGTTCGCCCTTTGCATTTGCCTGGAGCCATTCCGACACACGCATTCTCTTCCGGTCGTCATCGTTGTCCCTCCCTAAACTACCCTCCCTCGCTCTCGTCGCCTTGTCCTTGCCCCTCCGCCTTGACCCATCACCACCAACTTCTGGATCTTCAAGCATCGACAGCTCCTCGCCATTCATCAACGGCCACGTCTGTGTCCTCCGCTGTTCATGTTGGTCGGGATGGTGGTGCTGTTGCTGCTGCTGCTGCGGATGGTGATTGGTGGGATTATATGGATCATACGCGAAACACACATGACTCGAATCAGATATTCGATTATAATCGCTATGCTGATTATCATTTCGTTCCCTTGATCGTGGCGGCTTGTCATTCCCATTCTCATTCCCATTAGCAGCACTCGCATTCGGTGGTGTGATCCAATTAGCTAAAGATCGGGACAAAACCGGTTGCGTTGGTGCTGGTGTAACCACCGAGGACGACACGTTTTGGTTTTTTCTATCATCACGGCGCCCCTCTGCTACAGCCTGGCTACTCGTTTGTTGCTGTTGCTGCGTGGAAGCGTTTACAGCAATACTCGAAGCACTTGGAGAACCCGACATCTGATGCCCATAATAATACATCTGTTGTTGTTGTTGTGCATAATGTTGGGCATAAAGATGTGGACTGGGAAACATGGGAAACGCCTGTGAACCAGCTCCACCATCGGATAGCCGCGGGTGTTGATTGGTATACGGGTTACCTTGCAGTTCAACCTGCTGCTGCTGCTGTTGTTGTTGTTGTTCTTGCCGTTGGTAATGATGATGATGATGATGATGATGATGATAAGGCCTGGGACTATTCCTCCTCTCAACCGAAGCACCTTCAACACGTCCACGGGCACCTGCAGGAAAGCCAGCACGAGGTACGTCACCGTATGCATTCACCATGGTTACAGCGTGCTCAATCCTGGCTCTCATAACTGCCTTTTTCTGTGTATCGTATGAGGCGTAAGCCATCGGCCAGCAGTGGTTGACTAGCCATTCTTCGACTAGGTCAGCGGACCATTGGGTGCCGGAGATGTTGGTCCCATTCCTGTGTGGCGAAGGTTTTGAGATCAGGGAATCACACAAGCGGGCGCGGTTGCAGAAAACAAAAAAAAAGGGGGGGATGGACATGGAAACCAAAAGGAATGACAAAGCTACCTGCCGAAGAAAGAGGGCGAGGAAGGATGGGCAAAAAAAAGCGGGGGGGAAAGGGTTGGAGGAATGGATATGAGAAACTCACCTGAGTAATAGACAAATGTCACCTGGGTCCCACTTGGTGTAGCGTACCAATTTCAGGGCGACTGCCCAGAAGGGAGTAACGCTAATGAGATGGAGGAGACCATTGGAGGATTTATAGACGGTGTGAAGCTGGACATTGTTGGGTTGGAGTGCGGCTTTGTGGATGGGATCGTAGGTGTCGTTGGTCTGCGGACTGTGCGTGTGCGTGTGCGTGTGTATGTGTGTGTATTGGTTTTGGGTTATGAAAGGAGGAGCAATGATCAGTGCGCGAATGAAATAGTGAGGAAGAAGGTGAGACGCACTCTTGTGCCATGGGTAAGGCAATATCCGCATCTGCATTCATCCAATCCATACCGAGACCAAAAGTGGCGGCAGTAATAGCAATACAGTCTTTAAGACGTTCAGCAGGATTGGGTATACCCAACGCGAGCCACTCGTGTGGGAAAGAACGCGCGATGTAGTCGACATCGCGGGTATGTGTGCGGGCTGTTTGAGGGGGTGCATGAACAGCCGATGATGGGGGGCTGTTACTGTTATTGTTATGATGATGTTGGGCGGGGAGAAGGAACATGGGCGGAGTCTCTGCGGCGAGTTGGGAGAGGTCGGGGTGGAGGAGCATGCATGCACCGCCGTGGACGACGAGGCGGAGGGGGTGGGAAGGGGAAGGGGGGTAGGAAGAAGCGGGTGGGGAGGAGGGTGGAGAAGAAGTCGAGGATGGTGAGGAGGAGGTCGCGGGTGAGTTCGCGTGTGTTGTGGGGTGGTGGTGCTGGTACTAGTCCTGGATGGGGGGGTGGGTGCGGGGAGGTACGAGATGGGCCGCCTATGGGGATGGGAGGGCCTGGAGCGGGTATTGATGATGGGGTAGGGAAGGAGGTTGGAACTGGTGGGACCCAACCTCCTCCCCATGTGGTGGATGGTGGTGGAGGAGATTGCCAGTGTCGGACGTTGCTGCTGTTGGCGGCGGTGGTGGTGGTGGCGGTGGTGGCGGTTGTACTAGACGCCATTTATTTTTTCTGGTTTGTTCGTTTCTCCTCGATGAAAATGCTTTTTGCAAATTGTGGTTTACTGTAGTTGGTACAAGTATTTGAAATTGGGTAGATTGTTACTGTGATGCGAGTGGATGATGATGCTGGATGGTGGAATGCGTCGTGTCATATGGCGATGGGTTGGACAGGAGAGCGCCTGGGGCAGGCAGTACGGTGCAACCCTGCCAAGAGGGATAGAGTTGGTAATGGTAGAGGAGGAAGCTAGCCGTTCAATCGATAGTCAAACCCAGGCTACCAATCAGCATACGAGCAGCAGTAATATAATCAATTCACAGGGATCAGCAAGATTATTGACTTACACAGCAACAGACTAATGTCATCACCCTACAGCTTGTAAATATTATATATATGATAATTTCATTGACACCCAGTCCAGATATATGTAAGTAAAACAACATTTTTCGAACCTTTACAGCATCCAATTACAGAAAAGTTCTCCCTTTTTCGTTTTTCACCGCCTTCAAACCAGTGCCAATGACCATCATGATCATCCCGAGCAACTACCATCTTTGACTCTAGTTGAATCACATCCCCTCCCCCTTCCCTTCCCCCCCTCTTTCTATGTATATATAACCCCCCCCCCCTTCCCAATAACCCCGGCCCAACACCCCGCAAGACCCACCATGTTCTCTTTCCTCGACAGAATAACCAATCGAAAATCCATACACACAACAACACTAAAAGGCTCGGCAGAGGCTGTCGTCGACTTTTCAGGTACACCCCTAGCGCGGGATTACCCAAGAGACAAGTTCTACATCAAAGTGATCGATAGCTTGTTCACCAAGGAGGAATGTAACGCCTTGATACGGTTTGCAGAGACTGGTGTATTTCATTGCAGGGAGGCATTGGGCACTAGCGGCAATGGATCCTCATCCCCATCCTCCGCTAGACCTCAGCCAAATAGCGCGGGAACCGACTCAACCGAGAGCAGTCCCTGGAAACAGGCAGCGCTAAATTACGGGCTGGGATCAAACGAGAGTTACGTGAACACAAAGTATAGGAATAGTGAGAGGATCTTGAAGTTTGACCATGACGTGGCGAGGTGGATATATGAAAGGCTTTGGCCGTACGTGAGTGATGTCAACGTATTGGAGTGTAGGGGCAAGTGGGAGGGTATAGTTCGAGGACCTGGGGTGATTCCTGGTGAGAGATGGAAGATGGTTGGGTGAGTATCTTTATTCGTGGAGGATTATTGATGGTGAAATGACCTCTCGTGGGTGGTATAAAATTAGGGCTAATGAACGACTTACGTTCCTGAAATATGGACCTGGGAATTACTTTAAAGAACATTTTGATGGGCAGATAGCGTTACCGGATGGACGTAATGCGAGGATTACGGTTCAGGTATATTTGAACGGTGATGACGAACTTGAAGGGGGTGCGACGAGATTGTGGAGTGGTGATATGAAGCGATGGATGGATGTAGAACCGAGAGTTGGTCGAGTATTGATATTCCAACAGAGGGGCGTGCTACATAGCGGTGAGGAGGTGAAGAAGGGGTATAAGTATGCTCTCAGAACGGATCTATTGTACGTTACTGAGGAGAGCAAGGATGACGGTGAAGAAGATACTAGGATGGAGGTAGATGCATAAGTAACTGTAATGAGATCAGTGATATTACTTACCTGAGAAGGAGAGGGGTAGGTCATGGGAATGATCATGATGCAATTCCACTCTCCGAGAGAATCAATTGAACTCCTCGCTCGTCCATCCCATCATGGTAGGTGTGTATCTATCCTCCAACCAACCTCATCGATCGTCTAGTAGGAGACACAGACCACCACTGACAGCACCGACCAAACAAAAAACCCTACCACACAAGATGCCAAACCCGATGCATCGACATTACCAGAAGACACCATAAACTTTGCCCACCGCATGTTCGACGCGGCACGGAATGGTGACTCTACTACTATCCTCCTCGCCGCCATCGATGCCGGTCTCCCAGTTAACCTAACAAACCATCAAGGTACGTTTCCCTTTCCAGTGCCCACAAAAATTATTTATTTAATCCCAAATCTATAGGAAACACACTCCTTATGTTAGCTGCATACTCGGGACACACAGAACTCACACGAGAGCTGCTAGAGCGCAAGGCGGACCCGAATCGAACAAACGACCGCGGACAGTCAATAGTGGCTGGGGCGGTATTTAAAGGCCATGACGAGATTGTTCGAATGCTGATGGAGTGTGGAGCAGACCCGCGGCTGGGTAGGCCAACGGCAATCGAGACGGCTCATATGTTTGGGCGTGGAGAAGAGATGATGCGGGTGCTTGGCGCCAGGGAGGGAGATATTGGCTCGCATGTCCCAGTTTCACCTGCAGTAACAGCACATTTATTGTGAACCGAATCTACCTGCACTGTATATATTATTGAAGTACTGTATCTGAGGTTCGAGGTGCACAAGGATAGTATCACGTGACGCAGGGAAGGATTAGTCCTTCCCCCCTTCATTTTCAAGGCCTGAGCGACACATCCGAGTCTGACAACCATGTCCCATACGTCTCAGAAGACAGCGCCAATCGTGCACCGCGTGCTGTATATTCCAGAGCTTCTGGACATGGTATTCAATTACCTCGAGCCCTTCTCTAATGCAGTCAACGCCCGCGTTTGCAAAAGATGGTCAGAAGTGGCACTTGACACCCTCTGGAGAGAAGTAGACGATATGCATCGTCTATGCACCCTCCTAGCACCCCTCTACGTGGGGGATGACTCAGAATACGTATGTTCCTCTTCCATTCATCTCTCTTTTTCACCGTGGGTCTCATTCATTTACAAACCAATCCTCCCGATAAGAAATTTGCCCGCATTCTCGAGACCGCCGACTGGAAACGATTCGAACGGTACAGCCGACGCGTCCGCCGCTTGTCCTACCGGCCCGAACTCCAATGCAAACCACAACTATCCCAATCTGTATTCGACGACATAGCGCGCACGCGCACGACCCTCTCCGTCCTACCAAACATGCATTCTCTAGAATGGGAGGGGCCTATAACCCTCGCTGTGATGTTCATGCACCCGGGTGTCCGTCGGTTCGCGATATGTCTGCCGCTTATCCTTGACTTGACCGCTATTACTCCTGGGACGGACAACATCGAAGCGGTACCTTCACCGGATAGCCCTATCTTGAAAACGTTCCTCGCGGAAGTGCAGGATAGGATGCCGAATCTGCACCATCTCGACGTGAGGATGAACTTTGCGCTTCGTCGAATCGAGGGCGAGATGGTGAAATTGATAACGGGTCTCCCGAGGCTCAAGAAAATCACGATGCCGAGGTTCTGCGTCACCACTAACGTGATGAATGCGCTGTCCAAGTTGGACTCTCTGAGCTGTATAGAGTTCCAGTATTCATCTGAGCAAGGGTCCGGTGACCCCGAGGACATTCACGAATTCCGTCCAACTCTTGAAGAGGGCGTCTTGCTTTCGCTGTGGGATTTATCACTAACGATATGTTACGAAGATGCAAACAGATTCTTAAGTGCTTCATTTGCGCCTACTAACATCAAGATGCTTTTCCTCGACTCACATTTGTTCGAATCTCCGGAAAATATCCACGAATTACTTGTCACTATCTCACAAAAATGTCAACTATTGGAATCACTAGCATTAATAACGCTTGTCCACCCCACGCTTCCACCAGATGCTCAAGCAGAGCTAAGCGAGTCGATCACGTTCCAGACTCTCAAACCCCTCCTGAACTGTCCCAACCTAAACTCGTTTGAACTGGTCCACGATAACCCAATCTTAATCACACAAGCAGAGGTGGAAGTGCTCGCGGAGGCTTGGCCTAATCTCGAAACGTTAATCCTCAACAACGAACCCGTATTTATCAACTGCTCAACTCTCACATTAGAAGCTTTAATACCCTTCGCGAAGCACTGCCCGCGTCTCCGCCATTTAGGGCTATTCATCAATGCCTCGACACTTGGGCACGAGTATTGCAGTACCCCTACGTCGTCCGTGTCACCCTCAAAACGGGCTCGTGTGGGGTACGACGGGCCAGCTTTCAAATCGCTCAAAAAGCTCTCAATGGGCGTATCCCCCATTTCGGACGAGAAGGGCGTTGCGTTGTTTCTCAGCACCCTATGTCCCGTGGACTGCCGCGTGGAAGCTGGGGTGACGTGGGACGAGAAGGCGCCGGTTGGCTTTCATCTGGCGCGCGCGATTGAGGTCCGGTGTGGGCGGTGGATGCACGTCGAAGAGCTGTTGCCTGGTATGGTTGAGCTGAGGTTACAGGAGAGGGAGAGGACGAGGGAGCTTGAGAGGGAGAATGAGGATTTGAAGATTCGGAATTCGGTTCTGTTGGATAGGCTTGGCATGGGCCATCATGCGGGTGATGATACTTGTATCACTGCGTGATCTTTTTGTGAGCCCAGACAACAATGGTAAGGGTCGCTCCGTGCTGATGATGATTGGATTCTGTCGGGGGTCGTGTGTACCCTGTCGGGCTGCTCTTTTTTTCTTGATTTTATTCTTATGGATGTATATGTAACTTGTAAACTGTTTTGCTCACCTGCACCACTGGCCAACGCTTTCTGTCTGTGTCAGATGAGTAGTAGTACGAGTGCAACATTTTTGTCGTCCAATAACACAGGTAATGACTACTGAGCTATGTAGCTGATGGGGAGTTTCCCTCCTTCCCATTGGGTCAAGTAGTACAGTATCACTTGCGTATCAACGAGTGACGAAGTGCAATTGAATGTTTCAACCGCTTTGTTTCACACGTCACGGTCTAATACAGTATACTGTCTCTTGAAATCCTCCTCGTGAATCGTAGGACAACCTCCCCCCCCTCTCTCCCCCACTCCTTAAAAACTTGCCTCATGCCGTAGTGAGTAACAAAAGTACGTTTCAAGTTGCCTTTTTTTCCTGTACACTATTGCAGCCCTGACATTCCGATCGTCCAGGCTTGGAATCTCCTTCTCGGCAGAGGCTAATGATAAGTATAAATAGTCCCCCATTTCGCCATGCACAGTGCAATACCCCAAACATTCCCCCCGACATTTTTATCTATTTATCTAACGAACCTAATACTGCTTAGTAGGGAGTCATATTTTATGGCATACTGGATACACCGTTGACATACCTTGCAACAAAAGCCTTCTGGAAAGGTACAACATGCGTCTTCCAACTCTCTTGCTTTTCTTGGCCTTTATGATCTTCTCCAATGTCTCCGCTGTTCCACTTCCGTCTCCTACTAGTACTCAGGTCAGTTACCCTGGCTTGTTTCCCATTTTGTTTCTCATGGAGCCATACTAGAGCAACCTTACTCCTGACTTGGCATCCCCCGAAACCGATAAGTATGTCCCGCTGTAGTTCAGTCTTAATAAATCCGTACTCAAGCATTTGTTCCAAACAAAAGATGCCACACTGATTTTATGGGGAACAGGCTTCACTGGCCAACATTTGCATCATGGTGTAAACATGCAAAAGAGGCAACCTTCTGTCAAGAGGATGACAACAGCAACACACAGCAGCTAGTTAAGTAAGACTTCACTTACAATCTAGAGCAGTGTAGTAATCGATGAAGAGAGTAGCGTGTAGCAAGATTTCAAGAGGAGGCAGAGGCTC